>CM066172.1:28361235-28616235 GCA_033629205.1 Lithocarpus polystachyus | reverse complement strand
CTGAGAAGGTAAAGTTAGCAAGCAAACTAGAGAACCCTTAAAGAGTTGACAACTATTCACTTCTTTTTTCTGTCTAAATCACACAGCTTACCTCTAGCATCTACTAAAATAAACATTATCATAACTAAAATTTCAAAGTTATACACTGCCATCAATTGATAATTCTTATAGAGCTTATGTACGCACAATTCACTAAATATAATAAACCCATGTCCAATAATGTCTCAAAACCCATATCACTTCACCAAATCCAAACCCAAATTTCACAAAAATCACAACCAAAATAATTAAATAAAGAATATTACATGTTACACCACAAAATCCAAACCAAAATTTCACAAAAATCAAAACTGAAAATTAAATAAATAACCTAAATGTTAAGTATCTAAATCCAAACCAAAATTTCACAATAATAAAAACAAAAAATCAAATAAAAAACTTACCAAACAAAAATGGGAATGGGTATGGGTATGAGTATGGGTATGGTGAGGAAAAAGGAATGGGTATGGGAATGGGTATGGTGGCAGAGGGTGGCAGTGAAGGGAGGAAGGGAGAAAGAGTTTTGTGAGAGGGTGAGAGAGAGATGAAGTGAGAGGGAGAGACGATGTGAGTGGGAGGAAGAGAGTTGACGATGGCGGCGGCACTGGCGACGCTGGCAATAGGTGGAGGCAGAAGCTAGAGAGAGAGAGAGAGAGAGAGAGAGAGAGAGAGTAGTGAGAGGGAGAGAGCTAAAATTTGGGGAAAAATCCCATAAAAAGTGAAAGGGAAGCTGAAAATTTGAGAGGGAAGGGAAAAAAATTTTGGAGCAAGAGTGAATCGGGGGAAATTTTGGGAGAAAATGAATTAGAGAGTGAAAGGGACAAGCATGGTAAAGTTGGGGGAAAACAGTTAGCATGGGAAGGACAAAAAAAAATTTTGGGGAAAATTTGACTTACTAAAGGCATTGACACTATTTTAATATACATATACAGGCCAAAATGGCCAAATACCATTATTTTACAAAATATTTTGTAAAAAAATACTGTTTCCAAACTAAATGGCAATCCACCACTTTTTTGCATACTCGAATTTAGGATGACTAATGGATTCTCTTTGTGGGGCAGGTGGACGTGGACATGGCCGACAAAAATCTGAAGGTGTTGGGATGGGGTAGATGCTACCTTGGAAGGCACTTATTTCCTTCTTTAAGGGCAAGATATGTCTTAAGTAACAGAGCCAGGGAGAAGATGTTCCCTTGCTGCATAAGTGATTGGAGGTGCACCCTGAAGACTGCATCCATGTAACAGATTTTAGTATCGTTCTTTTGATGCAAAATGTCATTCGTAGAAGCAAACAATACAATCTTTCTTGAAGTTCCTCTCAGTGTGGACACCCATATTAACTTATTATACTTTCTCAACATTGTATATGTGACTAAATTATTGTTGATGATGAATATAATTTAAGAAACAATCTATATTGCATGACTGATCTGGTGGATGTCAATGTGTGGCTAATGGGCTATATTAAAAGGAATTAAGTCTCCTAGCCAAATGAATTGTGAGAAGCAATATTGCATTTGTGGTGTTGAGATTTGACCTATTTCAAGATCAAAATTGATAAGGTTTTAATACTTGTTAGTTGGGTTTGAATGTCCAATTGGAAGTGTATAGCAGTGAGTGTAAATAGCAGTCATATAACAGGGGGCCATAGATAATTTGGTAGAAAACTGGAAATAGCATGCATAATACTCGAGTCTGGGGAGCTCGAGTATTGTGTTAACAGTACTCGAGCTCCCCAGACTCGAGTACCAATAGGAAAAAATTTCAAAAATTTCGCGGCAATACAGATTGATACCCGAGTTTGTAGGACTCGGGTATTGTTTCTACAGTACTCGAGTCTCTCAGACTCGAGTACCAAGTATTATTTTTTTAATGCCCAATGCCATGTCAGCCAGTGCCAGCGTGGAATAGAAAAAGGGAAACTCGTGAACAGTAAATTCGAGTACGCAAAAAAGTGGTAGATTGCTATTTAGTTCAGAAACAGTGTTTTTTTGCAAAATATTTTGTAAAATAATGGTATTTGGCCATTTTGGCCTACATATACATGATGACGTTTTGCTATAATGTTTTGTCTAATAACTATAGTGACGGGATATAAAAATGTTACTATAGTCTAGGAAAATGTTGCTGAAAATACATCAGTTGCGACATTTTCCTATTGCGACGTTTCTTAAAAACGTCGCTATAAACCCACTCTATAGTAACGCTAAGAAAAAACGTTGCAATATTCCTCTTTTAGCGGTAGATTTAAAAATGTCGCAAAAACAAACACCGCCTAAACCTGAATTTTTTATAGTGTTAATTTTGTGATTATTTTTATTTGTTTTGGAACCAGGTATTACAATTTGCAAATATATTTTAAGTTCTTAGGTAATTAATTTGAGAGGGTACTTTTTTAATATTTATATATCTATTAAATATTTTATAATGTACTTTCTATATTATATTTTGTTTTGGTCTAAAAATAATTCTTCTAATTTTTTAAAATGCCAAATTGCTAATTAGATTTTTTGTATTTAAGTTTTATTAACATCTCTTTAAAATAATTCTTCTAATTTTTTAAAATGCCGAATAGCTAATTAGATTTTTGTATTTAATTTTTATTAACATCTCTTTTATAAGTTGTTAGAAAAAGTGATTGTTAGTGATTATTCGGCATACTCATAAAAATTTATTTTTTGGTGAAACAATTTACGATTCCAATTAGGTTGGATTTATATTGGTTCAATGTTATGGGGGTCTTTTTGAAGGCAACAAAAACAAATGTAATACCCATTTAAATATTTTCTTTTTAAAAAATTCAATTACATCATTACAATTTTGGGACTGTTTTGTACAATTTTTTTTTTTTTTTTTTTTTTGGGGGGGGGGTGGTGTGGGTGTTTGTTTACGTAATGGGGGACTTAGGACTAGAATGGGGGACTTTGCACACAGTATGTTTTACACACGCTGGTAAAATACACTAAAAATATAACTTAAAGTCATGTTTTTAGTGTATTTTTACGGTATGTGCAAATCACATTGTGTGGAATTTATTTTTCTCTATAACATTATGTGATTCAATTTTACTAGCTGTACTTGGATGTGACTCAAGATTCAACCCATAACGAACAGCTTGTAGTAACTTGGTTGTCCATGTGTTCCTAACTTGATATTCTGCCTTTTAAAGTTTCTTAAAAAAGTCGCTTTATATAATACATCGCGTGTGGATATATAGTTCCCTTTTAGTTCAAATGAAATTTCTTAATGTTTACAATTGAAACATCCAGATTTTAATCCTCTTTTCACTTAAAATATATTTATAAAAATTGATAAAGATAAAAACAAAACACAAGTCAGGGGAAGAAGAAAAAAAACATAAAAATGTCCAAGTCCTATGATCGTCAGTCATTTTCGTGGAGTCTAATTCTTGTTGAAAGGGAGATATAAAAATTTGGGGGGTCATAGAGGCAACACATTGTACGAAAGTCGTGAGTTGCACACCTACTGGCTGCTCGTGGTCCTGATTTTTAATTTCACAGGAAAGAGAATCATTGATAGCATGGGAAGTGTCATAGATATTTAATAAACTAATTAAACTTGATGATAAAGATTGGTATGTTTTTTTTTGAAAAGAAAAAAAAAATTATAATCTGAAAGCTTCACAATAGTATAGTATGCGTAGACATGGCAAAATGGGTCAGAATTTTTTGACCCGACCCGTTTGACCCGCAACCCGATTGACCCGTTTAAAAATGACCCGTTTTGACCTGTGACCCGATTGACCTGACCTGAACCCGAACCCGACCCGCCAGTTTTGCCATGCATACCAACGTTGAGTAAATTGAGATTGAGATATAATTCTTATAAAATATTTACTTATTCTTTTTTACTTAATATGTTATGTACTCCATTATAGATTGTCATTATTTACTTGTCACTTTCATTTTCTCTTCCTACTTTAAATAGATTGAAGATTATACCAAGATTAGCTTTTAGAAAGCTGGAACAAGAGTTGCATCAAATTTTGGTATCAAGTGTTTAGTGGTAATTGATAAATGGTAACAATATCACTAGTGAGAATCTAATCACAGTTAAGGAACTCATAAACAATTGACAGATTGCATCTATTTAAAAAAAAAAAAAAAAAAAAAACTTGTTTGAAAAATACGGGTCAACTCGACCCGACTCGTGACCCGACTCAACCCGTGACCCGATTGACCCGCAACCTGATTGACCCGCTAAAAAAATGACCCGTTTTGGCCCGTGACCCGTTTGACCAGCAAACCCGATTGACCCGACCTGAACCCGACCCGACCCGCCCGTTTTGCCACGTCTAAGTATGCGCTACACAATTAAAATTTCTCCTAACCTATCTAAACTTAGGCATGATAAAAATACTTACTAAGTTTATGATATTACAAATAATAGTATAGATTGAGATTGCCAACACAAGCTTAAGCATCTTAAACACAAATTTAAACCAAACATGAATAACTTAATTTTTGACTTATAATTAGCTCAACTCTACTCGCGAGTAAGATTGTAATGATCATTACAATCTTACTCATATAATTACTAAATTATTAAATTGCATACTTTTTTATTCCAATGTGCAAGTACCTCGTAGTCTTGATCAGCAAGAATACAAATTCTCAGATTTGTTTTTTGTATTCTACTTTATGCTTTATTAATCACAATTTGACATGTATTAAAAAAAAAAAAAAATTGAATCTTGGTTTTTTTTTTTTTTTGAAGAAAAATAAATGAATACATTACAAGTTGTGATTGATGAAGATAAATTAAAATACAAAATGTGAAATGAGGAATTTGCATTGGACCAACGAAACCAATCACCGTGCAAGTTGTAGGTGTCACCTAGTGCTACAATTTAAGGCACAGATATTAGCTCCACCAAATGACTGAAATCTTTTGCAGCAGTACCATTTGGGCTAGCAGCCACTTGTACAGTATGTTTGAGAGCTTGGGCCTTATCGCTCATCTCCTTCCCTTTTTCATGCCCCAAAATGAGTTCCAAGCTCTTGAGCAATCCACTCTTAGTGAGAATTCCACCCTCAACTTTCACACCAACCCCCCATGCTTCCTCTACCATTCTTCCAGTCATGTGATGATCACCAAAGAACGGCCTACAGATCAGTGGCACACCATATGCAACACTCTCGGACACAGAATTGCTACCACAGTGAGTCATAAACACAGCTATTGAAGAATGAGCTAGAACTTTTACCTGTGGTGTACATGGCACTATTTTCCCTTGCAATGCAGTTCTCTCAACAAACCCTTCGGGCAAGAGGCTCTTTATGTTGTCCTTGAGAGACCACAGAAATGGAATTCCACTCTCTTCCAGTGCCTCAGCCAATGCTATTAACTCATTTTGCGGTGGTGAAGCCACAGTTCCAAAGCTTACATACGCAACCGACCTTTCCTTCTGTTCATCTAACCAAGATATGCACCCTGTTAAATCCGAACCCGACTGTGATGGCAGCGATAGTGTGAAAAAACCCACATTAAGCACATTTCGAAACTTTGTTTTGAAATCACGATTGAAAAGAGGTGGGTTTAGTTCTTCATAAGAGTTCAACACCACAGCACTAGCTCGTGGTAACACCAACCCAACTTGACTCAGCATGTGTGAGAAAGTTGTCTCTTCCAACTTCTCCGATATCACCTCTTCAGATAAGTCCGAAACACGCATTTGAGACAATCCTGGAATGAATTCCAAGGTTGCATCTTTAACTTTATTACTGGCAAAACGTTGGCGTATACGGTTAGTATAAACATGAGCTGAAAGAGAGAAAGGCAAAGACAACCAAATTGGGATACATGGAACATGCAAATCCTCAGCAACCTCCACAGCAAATGTCAAGAACGCATCGGAGATCAAGCAAGAGAATTTCATACCAGTCTCTGCCACAGCCACTTCTAAGCCTCTTTTATAGTTCTGTGGCGAGACCTTAATGAAAAATTCCACAGCCTCAATAGGATTTGAGGAAAGAACATGGCCAACAGGAACTCCATCGGCCACATCATAGGGTTTTATGTTGGGCAAGGTCTCGTCTGGTTTTGCTGCGGAGAAGAGTGAATGGTTGCACTTTTGTGTGTTTAAGAATGAGAAGTGAACGTTTGGAGCAGCTTTTGCTAATCTACGAACCAGAGTCAAGAGAGACAAGGCATGGCTGCCGAATGGGAACGGCAACACAGCCACATGTTTCTGAGGAGAGCTTTTGGTCACTGACATGTTGATGGGTTAGACTGTTGAATCGAGTAAAGAGAGAGTGAGAGTGAGTGATGTTCCAACAAATGGCACCGGGATACTTGCTCTACTTCTCAGTCTCATATTTATAGGTAAGAAGCTCATAAATATTAGTTGTCCTATACAAGCATCATGAGTGGAGTGATGTTCCAATGAAGGACATTGTCAGTACTCATATGTGATTGAGAATCTCAAACCGAATATACTTTTTTGTTAATTAAAGGAAAAAAGAATGGGATGAGAATATTACTTTGTCGGAAGAAGTTTATAGTTAATCCAGAAGGAGACACGAAAAATTGGTGGTCATAGAAGCAACGCGTTCATTGTATCAAAGTCTTGAGTTGCATACCTACCCTTGGGAATTCAATTAATGTGACACGCCTACTCCTACACCTGATTTTTAATTTCACCACGGCTATTGTCCTAGATATCTGTCGGCGGTGTAATTCTATGCAACGTACTGAAACAGTATCTTACCAAGCTATACATTCAAAACTAGCCTTCATTTTTAGTTTGAGAGAGGGTATTGGACATGTTATGACCAAGTGGCCCAAAGTAATTGTAAGTGTATATACTTGTAAAATAAGTATATTAATCTTGTGTGAGTTTATGATTAGCCTAGGTTTAGTTAAGTATTTTTTAATATTTAACAAGGAAGTCAATACCGTATCGGAGACTGTACCGGTTTGGTCACCGATACGATATATTTCAGGTATCGGTCAATACCGGTGTACCGTTTCGGGTTTACCGCTATTTTATATATTTAATAGACACACACACAAAATCTCTATTTACCATTAAACATTACCTTCTATTTACAATAAAACATTACTTCAATTGTTCATTGCATACAAAGAAAAAAAAAACACAATATAAAAAACAAAAAACTTAATTGTTCATTGCATACAAAGAAAACAAATAATACAAATAATTAAGTTAACACAAACTACATAGGATCATCTACTCCCATCCATCAAAATGATCTATTTCTAGACCATAATATACATGAGTATTACCATCTTGCCTTTAAAAAATTACCACAATTACAAAAAAAAAAAAAAAAAAAAAAAAAAAAAACAGCATTTTATGTTCCGGTCCGGTATGGCTGGTACGAGGCCGGTACAGCTGGTATTTTTTCCAGTACGAAATAGGGGTATACTTGTACCAGTACACTGGCCGGTACGGTACGGTATCGACTCCCATGGTATTTAAACCCTATATTGGCCGGGTTTATTATAACACAAGTGTTTAATATAATATATAATTGTCAAAGGTATTCTCATGTGGACATAGGTTATTAGACCGAACCATATATATCTTTTTGTGTGCTCTCTTTTTTATGTTTCCCTCATCATTCAATAATTACACTCAATCACACAACAACTTTCACAATGACCAAGGTGCATTCTCAATGTACGTACTAATCTAATCAAAATTCAAGTTTATTGCATGTATTGTTATAAGGCCACATGGCACATTCCCATTTACCAATCTTTGTCAACTCAAATAGATACTATGACATATTTTATGACTCAAAATAATAATAAATAATATGTCGTATTGGCATATCCTATATATCGTTTGTATGGGCGGATTTTGGTTCCCAAACTCAAAAGATGAATTGATTAAGGTCCGAAGATGCATGTTGTACTAATCTAATCAAAATTCAAGTTTATTACATGTATTGTTGTAAGGCCACATGGCACATTCCCATTTACCAATCTATGCCAACTCAAATACTATGACATATTCTATGACTCAAAATAATAATAACTAATATGCCATATCGGCATATCCTATATATCTTTTGTATGAGCAGGTTTTAGTTTCTAAGCCCAAAAGATGAATTGATTAAGGTCCAAAGAGCTCAATACAATGAATTTATAGAGAGTGGGCTTAAAAGCTAGGCTTCAATGAATCCAAGAACACGTACAATGAATCAAAAAATAGCAAGAAAGTAAAGAAGAGCAAGCTCAATGCAAAGAAAACCTTTTGTAGCAAAGTTCGAGGAGAATGATCCTGGAATATATTTCTTTTAGACTTGGATATTATTACAGTTCTTGTTACTACAGTGTTTTCTCTACAGATTTCCTGATCCCCTCTCTCTGGAGGTTCTCTTGCATTATATAGCTCCCTTTAGATGATCTTGGCCCTTTATTTGTTAATCATCCAGGCCATTACTTGGGTGCTTGTTCCATTAGACACCTCCACAAACCCTTTGTGAGTTGCAGTGGCCAAGGCAACACTGTTCAAGGGTCTTCTCCACATAAATGCAGCCAGGAGGTTTGGTGGAATGCATTAAATGTGGTGGCAGCTACTATCCCCTCTGTCATGTCAGGGCTAACCCCTTCCCTAAAACTCCATCTCTACAATATAGGCTCCTCTGGTGACATGCCACTGACGTGGCCTTGCTGTCCGAGGGTGAGACATCCTCCGCATGATTATGGCCCCTCTTGGCCATGAGTATGACACGTGACGTGATTACCCTTTTTAAAATTTCCGTACCCCACATCGTTCATATTAGGGGGGAAAACAATATTGTATCCCTTGTTTACACAAAATGAGTTTTGTGTGAGAAATGCTCAAAGCTTAAGTGCTTCACCAACAAGAAAACCGTTTTGGCTTAGGTTTGCTGGCCAGTGGGCAACAAATCTACAATTAAAGCTCATTAGTATTCTTGCAAATATATGATTTGCCATTCATACTAGTGACTCCTGAACCTATGGTTAATGTCTTTAAAAGGGATTTTCTTCTCTACGATATGACTTTTGACTTTAGTAATTTATATTTCTTTTTCTTTTTTTTTTTTTCTAATAATAGGTTCTTTTTTTCTAATAATAGGGGAAAAAAAAGCTTTTTCTAATGAATAGTACTATAATAGCCATCATTTTGATAAGTTGCTTTTTCAAAATTTGAAAAGTTGCATAGTTGTTAGAAGCTATCCTTAGAGCATTAAGTTGGTCTATTTTAGTATTCAATCTATCTATTTTAGTATTGGAATCTTTTTTATTTTATTTTATATTATGTGATTGCTTTTAAAATTACTCATATCAGATTATCTATTTAAATTTTTACGCTACATTTCATTAAAATATTTTTTTTATCAATTTTTTATTTCTTATGAACAGTACTGTAGCTAGAATCCTATTTTGCATGAGCTTATGTGGGTATTGTGGCGTTAGTTGGGCAAATTGTGGAACTTATGCTATTTTAGATTGACTGATATGAATGCTCAAGCCTTTCGTATGTTTCATTGGTAAAGTTGTTAAGTGATTGACAAAAAAAAAAAGGGAAAAGTGGAAGCAATATTTTAATAGGAGTGACAAAGTAAGTCCAAACTCATTTGTTCACCCAAACCCGCCCACTCTAATTGAACCCAAACCCACCCAATTATTAGTTAGGTCAAATGGGTATCAACCTAATTAGACCCAGTGATTATTGGGTTTTAACTAAAAATCCATTGAGACCCATTTAACCAAAAAACAATATATCCAAATTCAACTCAACCTTTCTCATAAAAAAAAAGAAAAGAAAAAAAACCTCAAACATTTCAGTGTTTCAGGGTTTTCATTTTCCTTTATTTTATCGGCCTCCAAACACTTCTCTCTCTCTCTCTCTCTCTCTTGCTCTTTCTCTTTCTCTTTCTCTCTCTAGCTCCTAAACACAGCCACCTGGTAGCCTTCCCTCCTTTCCAAAGAGAACATTTAAACCCTAACTAGAGCATCTCTCTTTGATTTTCTTGGGTTTTCGTCTCATTTCCCCAGCTACCAAGTATTTTTTCTAAGCTTCGATTCTAGCATCAATAAATTCAAGAGACGCGCTTAGTGAGGTTTCATTATTTGTGCAAGATTAGAACAAGCACTTCATCTCAAATGCTTTGTAGATCTATGGTGAATTGAAGATCTTGTTAGACAGCCAAATATGAACTCGTCAGAGCTCTCTAGTTCTTGGTCCACAAGCGAATCTCAAGTTCTCAATCTCCTTTTCCATTGAGTCAGTATCGGTTCTACCCTATTTTTTCTTATTTCTATTTCTTTTGTTTATGTTTGAAATGAGCTATTTAAAGTGTGATTTGTATCAACTCTGTTTGGCGTCTGAGAAAATTTAAAAGTAAGTGAAAGAAAATGAACTTTTGAGCATAATTGTTTCTGTTTGGTTGCTGAGAAAATTAATCTTCTTTGTTTTTGTACTTATAGTTGTGAATTTCATATTGTATAATTTTGATAATTGAGTAATTGGGTGAATTGGGGTTTACCCATAATAATTGGGTTGGATTGGATTTGGGTTAGAAGCAATTAGTTAAATGAGTTTTAATGGGTAAATGAGTTTTATATACTCAACCCAATTATGCCCACCCAAACCCACCCATTTGACACCCTTTTATATTAATATGGTTCGCAAGTTTGGCTAATGCCCTACGTCAACATCTATGGAAATAACGTGGATCGCAAGTTTGGCCTAATTACCCTACACCTACATCTACATATAGAGAGCACTGCTCATGAAGTGAGGAATCATCAACCGGTACATGATCATTAGCTTCATGTGAGGCCAGAATGGTAGCCTGATATGAACACACAAAGTGTTACCCCCAAAACAAAAACAAAAAAAGGTAAATTATGTAAAAGATATGTTAATCAACTATATCTTTGGATAATGATGAAGCACATTGAAAATTATGTTACATAATTCTAAAATATTTCTTCATAAAAGAAGCCTACACCCATGACAAAGAAAGTGGAGGAAAAGAGAGAAAATAACCTACGGCCACATCATGACTAAACTATCATGATTCTGAAAGTAGTTGTCAATTATTGATTATGAAAATCTAGAACAAATAATATGCCGTATTTAAATTCAATTTTCAATTTTCCATACCATTCACAACATTTTCACGGACTGAAAAGCTAGCTGATTTGGGAAATCTCTTAAGTGACCAAAGTTAAAACAACTTAGTAAAAATGTGCAAGAGTGAATTTTCTGAAAACTTACTCTCATCAACAATCCATTTATGGTTCCCACAAAATTTCAAAGATTTAGATACACAATAAGTCACCAAATTAACTACTACTAAGTTTTGTGAGTTATTGATCTAAATTGCCACAGAAATTTAGGCAAGCATACATCCTACAAGACTTGCCGATTCCTGAATCCGGGCCAAGTCAACTTTACTACTGCACTTTACGTTGCATATGTTACACAAAAACAACAGAGAATGAGTGTCCTCTGTGAACAACTTTCTTTGAAATTTTTTTCAGGCCATGCACATACCTTTGTTTAAAATAAACTAAGTTTCTCTTTCAATCTATATTGATGGATGCACATTTCTTTTATGTCTTTAGACGTTCATGTTTCTTTTGGTGTTGAAGTAGGGAAACCCTTGTTTTTTGGCTCTGGTAAATCAGGTTTAGCTCGTCATAATTAGCCTTGTGTTTTTTTCCTTGAAGGTGGGAACTAAAAGTTGTCTCACATTGGGTTGTGACTTTTTTTTGGGTAAATCTTTGGGTGTTGCCATTTCTCCCATGTTTGTTACGGTCACTGTGCTTTTCCGTGTCTGAACAAGCTAGGGTAGATTGTGTTACCACTGTAGCATGCATTCGGATTAGGTCTGGCTGATGAGTTCATTTTGATGGGTTAGACATTTGTTGGGTTTAGTAAGCAGGCTTGCCTGATGCGCACTGTAAATAATTCATCAAATCTATATATAATATAAAACCAAAACCTGTTAACTTCATAAAATTTTGACACTTCACTTAAGAAGTTCCACAATTTTTCACATTAACTTTTAAAAAAAATTAATGAAAAAAAAAAACCTAACGCAAGTTAGACTTCTAACCAAATACAATAACACTCTCACACTGTCTCTGTTAGGTTCTAAAGATTAGGATCTAATGTATTTAGAACTTCATTTTGTATGTTGGCAAACCATGATCAAAACAATGTTTAGTCGTGTGTTAGACTTGCTCAAAGTATGGGTCTTAATGTAAAGTTGGAATCGAGTTTTTATGCAGAATTACCTTTAACTTTCTGTATGACTCGATCGATCGAAAATTAGACTCGATCGATCGAAAATCGTGCAGAACGTTTTTCTGCAGAAAATTCCAACTCAGCCCAAGCCCGTTTTAATGTATAGGGTTTTATGTTTTGTCCTAAGTATATAAGGGAAAACCCTAGCCACGTTTTTAGAGTTCTGTTTTGCTGTGTTTGTGAATCTTATTGTGAGATCTAGAGGTGTTTACCTTCACATACACTTAGAGTTTACAAACTTGAGATTTATATCAAGAGTTGTGTAGATTAATACAGTTGCAGAATCAATAGAGCACAAAGATATACAAGCAGGTGCGCTTGTGGATTTGCTGAAGAATTCCGGAAAGAAGGAGTCTGTGGATCTCGAAGCTATCATGGGGTCATGGTAGTAAGTTTTCTACACTTGGGTAGCAACAAGATGTTAGTGGTCTAAGTCTTGTCGTGTAAACTTCAATTCTTTCATAGTGGATTCAGTTTACCTTGAGAATAGCTAGGTCAAATCCTCCCCAGGTTTTTACCGATGTGGTTTCCTGGGTCATCAGATCTTTGTGTTATTTATTTTCCGCTGCTTTGTTATTTTTGCTTATCTGTGTTAACCTAGTTTTAATTAAATTACCTAAGTTAATCACTTGGCTAATTCACTAGGTTAATCTGTTGGATTTAAGGGGTCTAAACGAACTGACAAGTGGTATCAGAGCGGGTAGCTTTTGTTTTTGATCCTTTGATCTTTTAGCTGATCCTTGACCCCTGTTGTCATGGAACACGGACACTCTCTTGTTGTTCCACCTCACTTTGATGGAAACAACTATGCTTATTGGAAAGTAAGGATGAAAGTTTTCCTGAAATCCATTGATGAGAGAGTTTGGAATTCCGTTGAATACGGATGGGAGAAACCCACTACTCCTGTGAGTGAGTGGAAAACTTCTCAAAAGGAGGCAACCGCTTTTAATAGCAAAGCTATGAATGCTATTTTTAATGCTGTTTCCATTGAGGAATTTAAGAGAATCTCTAATGTTGAGGTTGCTCATACTGCTTGGAAAATCCTCCAGACTGTGCATGAAGGCACGAAGGCAGTTAAAATTAATAAGTTGCAGCAATTAACCTCTAGATTTGAAAGCATTAGAATGAATGATGATGAATCCTTTGATGAATTCTATGCTAAATTGAATGATATTGTTAATTCTGCTTATAATTTGGGTGAAATCTATGATCAACCTAAAATTGTTAGGAAGATTCTTAGATCTTTGACTGAGGATTTTAGACCCAAAGTGACTGCCATCACTGAGAGTAAGGATGTGGACTCCATCCCTGTGGATGAACTTGTAGGATCTCTTCAGTCCTATGAGTTAGACCTCCCCAAGACTAACAAATCCAAATCAATGGCTCTTAAGTCTGTTGATGATGGTGGATTTGATGATGAACTCTCTGCTACAGAGATTGCCTATCTTGCCAAGAACTTTAGAAACTTTCTGAGGAATAATAACAGAAGGGCAAGAGGCAAGAACACTGTTGAACCTAGAAATTTTAGGAAGAATGAACCCACTAAGGTTAATAACATTAAAAAACCTAAGGAGAAAGTAGGTCAATCTTCTAATAATTCTTTGGGACAACAATGTTATGGTTGTCAAGGGTATGGTCATTTAAAGTCTGAATGTCCTACTTATTTGAGGTCTAAGGGTAAAGCTATGGCTGTAACCCTTAGTGATGATGAAGTTTCCGACAATGAATCTGCTAGTGATGAGGATGGAAACTTCATTGCTTTCATTGCTACCATTGTAGTCAATGAAAGCATATCTGTTGAAGAGAACCCTTCTGATGGGGAACTCTCTGAGGATGCAGATTTACAGGAAGTCTACAATAAACTTTGCAAAGTTGCTGCAAAGGATGCCATGAATGTTGAGTTAGGCTTGAAGAAAATTGCATCTTTGGAACTTGAAAAGAAAATTTTACTTGTTAAATTGTTTGATGCAAATGAGCTTTTGAATGATGTGAAAACTGAGAACATGCTCTTACTTGATAAAGTTAAATGTTTGGAACTTGATTTATCTGTTGCTAGAGAACAAACTAATAGGTCTGCAAGCTCCAAACTTGATCACATGCTGAGTATTCAAAAGTCTCCGTCTGATAAAACTGGTTTAGGTTATGAGGAAAGTATTTCTGTGCCTGAACCTTCTTCCACTAAATATGTTCCTTCTTCTGAACCTCCTAAGAGTGAGATTGTTAAACCCTTGGTGAGTGAACCTGTCAAACCTATTAATGTTACTCCACCTAGAAAGATTAGGGTTGATCTTCATGCTTCTCATTCTAGAGCTTCTACTTCTACTAAGGACAAATTGCATGATAAGCCTGCATGGGTTTGTCATTTTTGTGGAAAACCTGGACACATTCGTCCAAATTGTTTTAAGTTGCAAGCTGCGAAGCGAGCAAATAAAACTAAAGTACCTGTGCCTCAAGCACATGATCCTATGGTACTTATTGGTGAATTGGTAAATGCGTTAAACTTTTATTCCAATCCTGGAGTTGCTCAGAATTCTAATGTGAATCATAACTCCAATGCAAGAGTTGCATCTAAGAAGTCTTGGATGCAAAAGGCTCAATCTAATTGAGTCTGTCTGACATGGTCCTTGTGCTTCATTACTCAATCTTTTGTGACCTTTGTTTCTAGGATTTGCATTGCATTACATTCATGCATTTCATTCTAGGTTGTTTGTTCCTTAGTTAAATAAATAAATAAAATTTTTTGCAAATTGTGTTTTGCTATTTTTCTTTGAATTTGAAAACAAGGTTGGTCAATCAAAATTACATGTCATAAGTATGTACCTTGTTTAGCTTTGATGCACTTATTTCTATTGCACTTTACTAGCTAAAGTCTTGTTGTGCATGTTGTGTGGGAAGATACTATAATTGTTGATCACATGATCTTGATCTTGAAGTCTTATGTCTTTGATTGTCGGACTTGGTCTTATTGAGAAAGGCATAAATAACCATCTCACCACTGTTTATTAGCCAATCATGAACACCTTAGTGCATAACGTAAGATTTTGTGCTCGAGAAAGTGTAGCACATGCACAAAAAGAACATAAGGTGTAGCCTCTAAATAAAATTGGTGTGTACATTATTGGGCTATAATAATCTCACAAATTCAAATAAAATTGGTGTGTACATTATCCCGGCTTTTATTAAGTTTCTAATCAATAAATTTGAATATTGAGGCAAATCAAGAAACTTACATGATTGCAAGCTTTTATTCTAGGAGATGTGGGAGTTATAGGATGTAACTCTTTAAGTAATAGTCTCTTTCAAATTCATGTGATGGATTTTGTAGAAATTGTGATTGATCTCTATGTGTATATCACCTCACATGTTTCTCAAGCTTATGCTAGTTGCACACACTACACAAGCTATTCTTTGCTAGAATTGTGTACATGATATTGTGTGTGTTTTTGGCCTGACCAACCACGTTTGAGAATTTTGGGAATTTGATGCAAAACATATTTGCTTGTTTGTTTTTTTTGGGTATATTGAGAGAAAATTTTTGCTTTCAGTAATCTGGGTTGCATACATGTGTTTTTGGAAAACATCTCATCTCATACTTATGCATTTGATTTATAAAATCTGCTGCTTTGAGGAGTTTCTGATCTAAAATGTTTGGTTTTTCAAAATTATGATTTTTCCAGAATTTCGATCGATCGAAACTAATTTTCGACCGATCGAAAATGTTTTAAAATTCTCAGAAAACTCTCTGGTTTGATCGATCGATCCAAACTGGTTTTGGATCAATCGAATAAGTTTTCGACCGATCGAATGTAATATTCGATCGATCGAAAATCGTGCTGGATGTTTTTAAAAAAAGAGCTTTTTCACGTGGCTTTTCACTTTTCAAACTTTTTCAAAAACTTCTTTTTCTCCCTACCAACCGGTCAAAGATTTTCTTGGAAATTTTGTCGTTTTCCTCCGATTCTTTTGCACAATCTCTCTCTCCCAAGGCTGGTAAGACCTTTATGCCCCTTCCCTTTGCATTTATTTTCGAAATTCATGCATTTTTCATGCATTTTTTTTTGGTTATTTTCGGAATTATTGTTGTGGCAAATTAGGAAGTGTTTTTGAGTGTTTCTTTCTCAAATTTTTCATGGGTTTTTGTGGGGACACCTTACCTTAGCTCTACATGTGGTTTAATTTGATTATTTTTGTGTTTTGAAGGAAATTTGAAATTCTAGGGCTTGAAATTGAGAAAATTGGGGTTTTTGTTCAATTTGATTGAACTTGATGAAATTGGCTTGTTGGTTTGGTAAATTTGATCATTATATTGTGTTAATTAACTATTGTATTGATCAATTTATCAATTTGTTGTGTTTTGAAAAATTAGGTTTTTCAAATTGGGTATTTTTGATAAATATTGCTTGCTCAAGCCAATTTTGTTAATTTTGATCACAATTGAACTTGTCACTGGATTAGTACATGCATCATGTTATGTTCATGCTCATGCATCATATAGAATTGATATATTCTATTTTTTTTGCTGTGCTAACTTGCAGTCTGCCTTTGGTATTGTTTTTGCTCTTTTCTTTCTGTGTCTATCTTTTCCTTAGCACTATGCCTAGGAAAACTAGAGCCCATAGGACTTCTGATCCTTCTTCTTCTTTTGACACTGAGCAGTTCCCTAGTGAGTCAAACCAAGTCACCTATGAGACTCTGAACCTTAGGCGTCAAATTTGGGCTGAGTGTAGGGTTATCTTAGATGAGTTGGATCCTGAGGTGCGTCGTAACTTTTCACGTCGGGGTTGGTTACCTTTGCTCGAGTATGAGCATTCTCCTCCTCCTGCCACCTTGATTAGAGAGTTCTATTCGAACCTCTCTATTCATGTCTACAATAACGACACCTTAGTAAAGGTGTGGTTACGTGGTGTGGAGTATCGCATTACCCCTTCGGTAGTGTCTGATGCTCTTGGGGTGCCCATTGTGGACCATCCCGTTTTTCCTTACGAGGAGTCTCCTCCCCTTGATGACGTCCTGTCATACATCACTGGGTCTTCTATCCAGTGGGGTTCTGATCCTCGAATCACTTCTGCTGAGCTGTCTGAGCTGCACTATCTTTTCTTTAAGATAGCGTGTCATTCTTTGTGGCCTATTTCACATGTCCACACCATTCCTCTTGAGAGGTGTGTCTTTTTGTATGCCTTGGTCATTGATGCTCCTATCAGTTTTCCGCATTTATTCCTTCGTTCTTTGAACGAGGTTCTTCGATCTAGTTCTACAGCTCATGCTTTGTTTTTCCCTGTTTTTATTCATAGGATTCTCCTTTTTCTTGGTTTTGGTGAGTTTCCTGCTTCTGAGCCTGTCCATGTTATCGCTCCCATCGGTGCTACCTTTTTGAGGCAAAGGGCTGCTCAACTTCGAGCTAGCTTTAAGCGTCCTAGGGTAGAACCTTCCGGTGTCACTCCACCCCCTTCTTCTTCTACAGATACTCATGCAGCTGGGACTTCGTCTGATCCTGCTGTTGCTGCTGCTGCTGATGTTCCTCCACCGTTTGATGAGGTTTCTGACCTTCGTCGGACTCTAGATACTGTCGTGACCGTTCAGGCGGCTCATGGTCAGCTTTTGGTGGACATCCTTGATGAGCTACGTGCGTTGCGAGCGGATTTGGCAAGCTCTCGTTGATCTCCTCCACCTCCTTTTGATAATGAGTGAGTGCCCTTTGGAAATTCGTCACAAAAAGGGGGAGTACATAGTTCATTGTATCTAGGAGATTTTGTTTTGGAGATTTACATTTTAGGGGGAGTTTTTTTTGTTTACTTGGTAGTGATACTGCGGAGCTTGTGGAGTTATTAGATTGTATCTAGATGCTTCACTGTGTATTCTCATTTTTAGCTCTTGTTTAGGAGATTTATTTTGTTGAGATACCTTTGTATGTATATGTTTCTTATTTCACTATGCTACTACTCTGCTTATTGATTTATATTGATGATGTTATTCATGATATATGTCTTTATTTTGTGTCATGTGAAATCAAGAAATTTTTATTTATGTATTTCCTGTTTTTTTTTTCCACACATGCGTTTATGTGTTTGTTAAGTGTTACAGGAATATACAAGTTGCTTTCAGTCGAGCTGATGTCTACCTTGCAACTGTTAGATAGTAGTTTAGGTTGAATTGTTAAGTGGCTATTTATTGTAATGGGCTATTTCAATTTGTAACTTTGAGCTTTTTGTTAAGTCTGTGTTTTGTCACGGATTGCCAAAGGGGGAGTTTGTTAGGTTCTAAAGATTAGGATCTAATGTATTTAGAACTTTATTTTGTATGTTGGCAAACCATGATCAAAACAATGTTTAGTCGTGTGTTAGACTTGCTCAAAGTATGGGTCTTAATGTAAAGTTGGAATCGAGTTTTTATGCAGAATTACCTTTAACTTTCTGTATGACTCGATCGATCGAAAATTAGACTCGATCGATCGAAAATCGTGCAGAACGTTTTTCTGCAGAAAATTCCAACTTAGCCCAAGCCCGTTTTAATGTATAGGGTTTTATGTTTTGTCCTAAGTATATAAGGGAAAACCCTAGCCACGTTTTTAGAGTTCTGTTTTGTTGTGTTTGTGAATCTCATTGTGAGATCTAGAGGTGTTTACCTTCACATACACTTAGGGTTTACAAACTTGAGATTTATGTCAAGAGTTGTGTAGATCAATACAATTGCAGAATCAATAGAGCACAAAGATATACAAGCAGGTGCGCTTGTGGATTTGCTGAAGAATTCCGGAAAGAAGGAGTCCGTGGATCTCGAAGCTATCATGGGGTCATGGTAGTAAGTTTCCTACACTTGGGTAGCAACAAGATGTTAGTGGTCTAAGTCTTGTCGTGTAAACTTCAATTCTTTCATAGTGGATTCAGTTTACCTTGAGGATAGCTAGGTCAAATCCTCCCCAGGTTTTTACCGGTGTGGTTTCCTGGGTCATCAGATCTTTGTGTTATTTATTTTTCGCTGCTTTGTTATTTTTGCTTATCTGTGTTAACCTAGTTTTAATTAAATTACCTAAGTTAATCACTTGGCTAATTCACTAGGTTAATCTGTTGGATTTAAGGGGTCTAAACGAACTGACAGTCTCTACTCTCTCCTATTTAAGAATTGCTCTCCTTTTTTTCTTAGTCTCTTCAAATGCAGCATATCATCGCTCTAGAATGATCCTACCATCATTAACAAAAATATTGAGACCAAAGGCTACGTAACATGCAATATATGTAGCAAAAAAATTGACCAAGTTAAATATTTCTAAGCTTTCAAAACTTGGGTTTATTTTGTCAAAAATGTATGTAAGTTTTCTTATTAGATTTAATGTTAAAATATATGGGAGACTATTTGGATATTTAAAAAATTTTTGAGGAAAGATGAAAGGAAAAGAACTAAAGAATGTACAATCTAAAAAAAAAAAAAAAGGACAATTAGGCAAAGGATTTTGGAGATTGTTGTTTTTGTTTGTTTTTGAATAAAAGCTAAAGTAAAAATTTTGGAATTGTTTACGTTCATGTGCATGTATCTATTGGGTTTAATTGAATTGGAATTATCTTTGAAACTTTGGTTTTGATTAAATCATATGAAATATGTTCCAATATTTAGAGTTTTTTGTATATGTTTTATTGTAGCTTAAACTTGGTATTTGAAGTGTTAATTCACAGTTTTATTGTTCATCTATTAATCTTGAGTAATAGTATTGTTATTTGTGATCAATATGAACTTTCAAACCTTCTCACAAGTGAATTGATTCACTTATGAGAAGATTTGAAAGTTCATATAATTGGCTTAGTAAACCTCAACCATCACCAAACATCATTTTTTAATGTCGTTTGTACAAATTGGGAGAATCAAAGTTGCCTTGAAAGTTCAAATTGTTGCTTTTATAGTTGTGCATAAAATTATAAAAAGAAATCAAGCCCCTTTTTTCCTTTAATTTTTTATAGATGAAGTTTTCATAGACTAGAGCTCACCCTCACCATTTTGATAGAAATAATAATATTTAAAGATAGTCATGGATCGGGTATGCCGACTTCAACCAAAAAATTTTATCTATTGATACTTGGATTTCAATACCCTTTAAGTATAGTAGCCATCTCCTACTTGAAACTTTACGTACGGATACTCATACTCGACCCGAACCCTATTTTATTAGGTAATTTGGTTTTTTTTTTTTTTTTTTAAAAGTTTAAAATGCAATGTTGGCACATATGTGATTTGATGTTAGGAACATATGTCAATATCTATGTAATTGGCTAATTCTTTGACAAAATGCACTTTACTTATAATTGGGTAGATCTAGAATGTGTTTAATACGTCAAGGAATAAGGTTTCAAGTTCAAGTATTAAAGCCATGCAAGTCTATCCAAGAAACAAGTGAGAAAGTGTTGGATTTTAAAACTCGACAACTAGCTCGACAACTAGCATCTATTGAGGTTTAAAAACTGTTTCAGCCTGTGACTCGACAGCTAGCTCAATAGATGGCTATCTATCGAGGTTTATGAAATTCGATTTTTCAGAACTGATTTTAATTTAATCCGTGGGTATATGTTGAGGCTTTCTTTTCTCACAACCCTAGACATATATAAGGATTATTTTAAGAGCCGTCACAAGTTACACAGTTGCCTAAGTTCATGCAATTATGACTAGAGACAGAATTTGCCCTAGTTCATCTTTCTCTTGAAGAAACTACTGTTTTTGTGTACCGTAAGGTTTTGTGACCAAGTAACTTCTTGATCTTCATCGTCTGGATGAATTGAAAAACTTTGCAGCTAACATCCTTCTTAAGTGGGTGATCTAGTCGCGTACTAGGATCTGCGCAATTGGTTAGTCGCGTACTAGGATCTACGCAATTAGTTAGTCACGTACTGAGAGCCGTGTATTGAAAATGAGAGATTGTCACTACAAAGCAAGTCCAATTGGGTATTGGGGTAAGAGTTCAATTGTAGGTTGGTATAAGGTACTGAGATTCCTTACTTGTAACCACTTGTTTTGATAATAGTGGATTCTCGGGACCGTAGGGTTTTGTGACCAAGTAACTTCTTGATCTTCATCGTCTAGATGAACTGAAAAACTTTGCAGCCAACATCCTTCTTAAGTTGGTAATCTAGTCGCGTACTAGCATCTACGCAATTGGTTAGTCACGTACTGAGAGCCGTGTATTGAAAATGAGAGATTGTCACTACAGAGCAAGTCCAATTGGATATTGGGGTAAGAGTTCAATTGTAAATTGGTATAAGGTACTAAAATTCCTTTACTTGTAACCGCTTGTTTTGATAATAGTGGATTCTTGGGAGTAGTGACCTTAAAATCATGCAGTGAGATTTGTGCCGTGTAGGTTTTCCCCATTCGTAAATAAATCACCGTGTCAATTTATTTTCCGCTGCACATTTTAGTTAATTGGTGCTTTGTTTGTGCTACCACGTGCTTTGCATGATAATTTGATTAATTAATAAACTTGGGTAATTAATCAATTAATTCATCACAATGGGTCAATACATTCTTGGCTTATCATGTGATTATAGATGAATTCAACACATCCTGGCCCAGCAATAGACAACCTTCCGTGATAGATCTATCTCTTTCTTTCTCTTTTTGTTTTTTTGCTAAGCAAGTAATTCAATATGAACATTAATTCCTTCTTCTTCTTTTCCTTTCTATGTTCAAATAAGACGAATGATGCTACGTTGATGTTTGTTTGGCCATTAATTTTGTCAATTATAAACACCTATGACATGCAGTTAAGAAATACTATTTTTTGAGCACTTCTATTTACTAAAAAAAAAAATATTAGAGAGGAAAGAGTCATTATTAGAGAAAGTAGTCTTACAAATAAAGAAATATTTAGAGAGGAAGAAATCGAATTTGGGTTGCTTCCAAAAAGCAATAGATACGTAATAAGAAGAAGAGGAAGAATTAGAATAAAATAAAATAAAAAGATAAAATTTGAATTTTGACCAAGGAAATCTTGACATTTGGAAATTAGGATCCAACTTGAATTAGTTTATTGAAAATTGCTCCACCCATTTATAACCAACAAAACCATCGTTCAAATGTTAAATTTAAGGAATATACTAGGAGAGGGATGTTGGACATGAGTCTCCAATCTTATACCCCTTATAAGAGCCCACATTGGTGAAGCTATTTTTTTAGTTATTTAGCACCATAAAAAGATACTTTATTTATTTTACCCATTTACTTTATAAAACATTTAGCATCTATAGATCTATTTTATCTTTCAACATAATAAAATAATATAAACATCACAATAAAATAATATATCTGCTACAATAAACAATAATTACTAATAAAATAAAAATAAAAAAAACACCACACAAACCAATCAATGACATAAGCTCCAACCACTGCCAAAAACCCAAGCCAAAAACCACCACACAAATAACCACCAACACAGCCTCACCACCATGGACCCACACAACCCAGCCAGCAAGAAACTCAAAAAAACCCACGAAACCCAGCCAAACCGCCACTAAACCCACTCTTCTTCTCTTCAAGCCACCAAACTCACTACCCCAAATCAATTACCACCACCACCACGGCACCACCAAACCACAACCACCATCACAACAGCCTCAAGCTCAACCTAAAAACCAGCAACCAACAGGAAAAAAAAAAACTAGCAGGAAAAATCAACCCACGAATTGGAACAATGGTACAATCGAAACAATCCACAACCAAATCAACAACCCACCACCACCAACACCCAAAAATCCACCACCACCAACACCCACAAACCCATACCCACTACCAGCCACATCCACCACCACCGTGGCCACACCGACCCACGAACCCCACCACCACCACAGCCACGCAAAGAATCCCACGCCGAGAAACCCACGCTGCCACACCGAGAAATGCACTCTAAGTTACCTAGCAACCCACGCCGACGTTGGGCAGGGGCTTGGGTCGGTGCTAGGTGTCAAAGTTCTGCACCCAAAAGCAAGAAGAACCAGCCACAAGCATCAGATAAGAAGATCTAAACATGGGCCGTACGATAGAAAAGGGACTCTGTACATATAACAAAGCTGCAAGTCATTTTGTCATTTTTATTTATCTTCTTAGTGTTCACACGTGCTATAATCAGCTGTAACTATCTCTTACACGTGTTCCTTATAATGTGCACAATTAGTTAGTGCTTAGCAAGTTAGTTAGCTTAGTTTTCTTGTATAAATACGATCTTGATGTACAGAATCATTTATGCTAATACAATCAGAAATTTCTCATCTTTCTTGCTCTATTTCTCTCTGTTTTTCTTCTTTCTCTGATAGTGTTAGATTCTTATATGGTATCCAAGCTTAAAGCCTCTGTTAATGGCATCAAACCCTAGCCAAAATTCCTCTTCTTCTTCTTCCTCTACTTTTTCTCAGCGTGAGCTCTCTCCAATGGAGGATCCTCGAAGTCCGTTCTTCCTTCACCACGGTGAATCACCTGGTGCGATTCTAGTTTCTCAATCCTTAACAGAAGAGAATTACTCTACATGGGCCAGAGCTATGCCAATGGCTTTGGATGCCAAAAGCAAACTCGGATTTGTGGATGGATCTATCACTGCTTCTATGGCAGTCACGCCTCTTGAGAAGCTGGCTTGGTCTAAGAACAATTCCATGATTTCATCATGGATCTTAAATTTCGTTTCTCCTCACATCACAGCCAGTGTGATTTACAAAGATACAGCTCTTGAAGTCTGGAATGCTCTTAGAAATCGTTTCTCTCAGGCTAATGGACCAAGAATTTCTTAGCTTCAAAAGTAGATATTCATGGTTATGCAAGGAGATTCAACAGTAACAAGCTTCTTTACTGGTCTTCAAACAGCTTGGGATCAGTTGTTGAATTTCAGGCCTCTGCCATGTTGTGCTTGTGGTAAATGTACTTGTGGAGTCAATGACAAAATTACATCTTTTCAACATCAAGATTTGTTGATGCAATTCCTCAATGGATTGAATGATGCCTATTCACAAGTCAGAACTCAAATCTTGATGATGGAGCCTATTCCCTCCATTGATAAAGCTTTTTCTTTGGTTATTCAAGAAGAGAGACAAAGAGCTTTGGGATTCAATGTCAATCCTTCTGTTGAATCTACTGCTTTAGCAGTCAAGAACCAAGGGTTCACTTAAAGCTCGAATTTTTTTGGTAATGCTGGCAAGAATGTCAAAGGTAATGGAGAGAAAGGAAGGCCTATTTGCAGCCATTGTGGGAAAATTGGTCATGTGATGGAAAAATGCTACAAGCTTGTAGGTTTTCCACCAGGATACAAGCAAAAGGGCAAAGTTTCTATGGCTAATCAAGTCACTGTTGCAGGAGACCGAACCCAATCACATTTCACTCATTTCACTCATTAGCCTACTTCTTTTCCATTTACTTCAGAGCAATGCCAGCAGCTTCTGTCAATGCTAAGTTCTCATGCTTCTGCTTCAACTTCCAATGATGCAATTCACTCAGCAAATTCTGCCCTTTCTAGTAATTCTTGTGAACTGTTTCAATAATCTATATGCCTGAGCATGGAGCATTCAATATTTGCTGTTAATCCTAGCAACAAAACTGCTTTTGGTAATGAAACTTGGGTTCTAGATACTAGGGCAACAAATCATATAGTTCATTCTATTACCCTATTCACTAAAATTACCAGTTGTGTTTCTACTTTTGTTCAATTACCTAATGGTGAGAAGGTTACTGTCACTCACATAGGTACTATTCAAGTCACTTCTACTTTAATTATTGAGAATGTGCTTTGTGTACCAACCTTTACTTTCAACCTCGTATCAGTGAGTGAATTGACTAAGTCTCTATCTTGTTGTCTTGTTTTTCTCTCTAATTATTGTTTCATACAGGACCTTACTTGTTGGAAAACGATTGGAGTGGGTAAACTACATCACAATCTGTACCTGCTGCAATCTTTAATCATTTGTAAAGTTAGTTTTCAAGTCCTTTGTTAATTCTGTTTCTAGTATTTCTAAGCCATATCTTTGGCATCTTAGGCTAGGACATGTGTCTGATGACAAGCTTCAAGTTTTACACCATTCTTTACCAGATGTACCATCTTTACACGATAATAAAGATTGCATTGTTTGTCCTATTGCTAAACAGAAAAGACTTCCCTTCCCTTGCTTAAATCATATATCTTCCCTCACTACCAAAAACGGGGCCTTTAGGCCCCGTTTTTTTGGGCCGCGTTTGCAAAAACGCTGCCCAAAACCGACTAAAGCCGCGTTTTTTCAAACGCGGCTTAAGTCCTTTCAACGGGCCGTGTTTTTGTAAACGCGGCCCAAAAAACGCATTGAGGCCGCGTTTTTTCAAACGCGGCCCAAAAGAAGAGCTTGAGGCCGCATTTTTATGTTAGATAATCATCATGTTTGTGTCGCATACAAAACATACGCAGCGGAAAAATAAACGGATCTACTTCATTCGCAATTGATAACATGCACTATGTAAGTTTCAGAATATAAGAACAAGAGAGTGTACCTTGATGCGGAGAATTTCAAAACCGAATGAAGAAGTACTCGGGAATACTTTCAATCTTCACTCCAATTCCACTCAATGCCCAAGATGTGTGGTCTCTCAATCAGTTCTATGTTTCTAGAGAGAATATGAAAGAGTGTCTCTCTTTCTTATTTTCATTACCTTTTTTTTATACAAACCATTTCATTCAATATAAAATTCTGTATGTTTCTCTCCACATAACTGATTATCTAATTGGGCTAGCCTTTTAGGCCTTCCCAATTGGGCTTTAGTGTGTGGCTTGGAGTGGGACCAAAAGGGAACAAATAAGACACTAGCTCCAATGGGCCTTGGGCTTTTCTGTCAACTCTTGACAAGTCCAAAGTTACCATTAATTATATTTAATACCACTATATAAATATAATTGCACTCTAGGCCTCATTAATAAATTATATCCCAAGACTTTATCATACATGCAACCCCTTCATAAAATATTCGTAGTAACACAAAGTCATAAATATAGACTGCCACTTTGTGAATTACTACATCTTAATCCTTGAGTACCCGGTTTAATCCTTATGAGTTATTCACCATATATTTATGAAATCCAATTTCATAAATATATACTTTAGTCTTACTAAAGTGGTTAGGCCTAACTCTCTGAATAACTGTACCCATTAAACTTATCTCAAGGGAATATTTTATATCTCCGTTAAGAGACTATGAATTCCATCTTGAGAATATATGTTCCATCAACACTAAATGTGGCTGCCCAACATACTGAGGTTTTGACCGTTACTTTAGATCTCACTCCTGATATATCAAAGCAACCTACATTTCATGATCAGGTCCATTATTCTCTCAGGATTAAGAATTCATGTGAATACAAGTTGTGAGATTTATTATTCAATTGACAGTCGTTAGGAGAATAATAAATCTCACAGCGGTCCAGTTCAATATGTCTTAACTCTTAAAACATATCAACATATTAACTAGAAATCACCATTTCCATGATCAAGACAAATCATCGTAGTTAATATGTTATAGTCTTCGCAGATGAAATGCCCAATTTCATCACCGACTACGAACCAAAATTCTGAGTTTACAAAGAACTTGTGATCTATATCTTCTGTGACTTTTCACATAAATCACATACTATGCATCTCATGGACTATTTGATAATGTCCAAATATTCATGTTACCATTATTTTAGATAAGAATAAAACAACTTTATTAAACATAATATTAAGTCATACATCATTTCTCAAATAATGTCATACATAATATTATACATAGCATCATACAATAGGATTTAAGGGCACATATCCTAACATTTTAGACGCGGCCTCAAGCTTTTTCTGAAGCCACGCTAATAAAGCGCAGCTTCAGTTTGGAATGGGGCCGCGTTTATTAAAACGCGGCCCCAATTTTGCCTAGAGCCGCGTTTTAGACACGCGGCTTTAGGGTTTGGATATATTATCCATCTGATCCCAAGTGCCCCAGCCCTCATCACCCTCCAGAGCTCCAAGTCCTCATCACCCTCATCTCCATCTCTGAGTCTCCCATGCACACACATCTCCATCTTCGATCGGATCGGAGATCGAGGATAGGATCCGATCGAGGATCAGAGCTCCGATCCTCGATCTCCGATCCAATCGGAGATCGAGGCTTGGAGCTCCGATCCGATCGGATATGGAGATCGAGGCTTGGAGCTCCGATCTCCATCTCTGATCTCCATCTCTGATCTCCGATCTCCATCTCTGATCTCCGATCTCCATCTCCATCTCCGATCTCCATCTTTGATCTCCGATCTCCATCTCCGGCCACAACAGGTACTCCATGCTTGTTTCCCATTTCTGTTTTTTTCTGGGTATTCTTTGAATTTGAGTTTTGAGTTTTTGTGGGTTGTGATAATTTGGTTGTTATGAGTATTAGTTACAACAGGATGAAAATTTAGCCTTTATTTTATTGTGTATTAGTTATATTATTGTTGGATTTAGTTATTGGATTTAGTCATAATGAAAAATGTTTAGGATTTTCAGTGTTTCAATTTTGAATCATGCATGTGCTGCTGTACTGTAAATGGAGGATGAATGTTTCACTAATTTGTAGGGTGTTTGATCTTGTTTGATAGTGTGTTGCAAGGTGGGGATTTAGAGTTGTGTTTTGTAAATTAGATAATTAGTCTGACTTTAGGTTAAGGATTTAGAGTTGTGTTTTGCAATTAGCTGTTAAGTGTTGTATCAGTGTTTGTCAATTAGCTGTTAAGTGTTGTGTTTCTTAGTACTGATTCTTTCCAAAAAAAAAGTTTAGCTAAAGAGTAAATTGAAGGTTAATTCTTAGAGCATGGACACTGGGGTGTTAGGCCGCGTTTAAAACGTGGCCATAGGCCATGGCCTATGGCCGCGTTTTAAACGCGGCCTAAGACCATGGCTTATGGCCGCGTTTTAAACGTGGCTATAGCTTCTACCTTAGGCCACGTTTAAAACGCGGCCATAGGCCTTGGTCTTAGGCCGCGTTTTAAAAAGTGCGGCCATAGACCCCGGAGGCCTATAGTCGTGGGGTTTAGGCCACATTAAGAAACGCGGCCTAAAAAACCGCGGCTATAGCCCTTTCGGGCCTATAGCCGCGTTTTTAGGACCTAAAGCTGCATTTTTAAAACGCGGCCTAAGGCCCCGTTTTTTGTAGTGCCTTGCTTTTGATCTTATTCATTGTGATGTTTGGGGGCCATTTGTTAAAGCTACTCATGATGGTTTTCAATATTTCCTTACTATTGTAGATGATGCCACTAGATCTACATGGATATATCTCATGAAATATAAATCTGAAACTAGGCCTCTATTGATTTCTTTCTATAATATGATATGTACACAGTTTAATACCAAGATTTAAGCATTAGGTCTGACAATGCTCCAGAATTTTTCTTAAAAGATTTCTATGCTAGTCATGGTATAATTCACCAACATTCTTGTGTTGCTACTCCACAACAAAACTCGGTTGTGGAAAGGAAACACCAACATATCCTTAATATAGCTAGAGCTTTGAAATTTCAGTCCAATATCCCTATTTCTTGTTGGGGTGATTGTTTTTTAACTGCTATGTACATAATCAATAGACTGCCTACTTCAATTTTAGATGATAAAACACCATTTGAGAAGCTTTATGGTTAACTCCCATCTTTTGCTCACTTGAAGGTCTTTGGTTGTCTATGCTTTGCTTCCACTTTAGCGCACAACAGAAATAAATTTGAACCTAGATCCACACCTTGTGTTTTTCTTGGGTATCCTTTTGGTGTCAAGGGTTACAAGCTTCTCAACTTACTCACCAAGAAAATTTTTATCTCTAGAGATGTACTCTTCCATGAAACTGTGTTTCCTTTCGTTTCTGCTACTTATTCTCCCCATTCATCTCTTTCTTTGCCTCATATCTTCCCTTTAATTGCTACTGAACCTGACTTTACATCTCCTCTTCTTCCTGAATCTTTTCCTTCTTCACACATAGACATTTCTATTGATTCTAGTGCATCAAATCCAGTGGCTCCACCCATCCTTCCATCTTCTGAGACAGCTTTACCTGCTGAAGATTTCAATCCTAATCCTAATCCTAGTGTTTCTGCATATTTCAATCAACTTCCTGCAAGTTCTATAGATTCTCCTTCCTCAGCACTTACCTCTAATCCTCCTTTAAGAAAATCTGCTAGAGTTTCCAAACCTCCAGCTTACTTACAAGATTATAAATGCAGCAATGTTACTTGTGATGATCATGCTCTTTCCATTTCTCCCAACAAGTCTGGTTCTGCTCCTATCACTTCAGGTACAAAATACCATTTATCTCACTATCTTGACTCCTCTAAATTGTCCTGTTCTTATTCCTTTTATTGTTCCCCAATTGCTACTATTCCTGAGCCTAAGTTCTATCATGAGGCTGTTAAAGACCCCAAATGGCAAGATGCCATGTTAGCTGAGATGAATGCCTTAGTTATCAACAATACTTGGACCTTTACTCCTTTTCCTCCTCATAAAAGGGCTATAGGTTGTAAATGGGTATATAGAGTGAAGTACAAGGCTGATGGGTCTGTGGAAAGGTACAAAGCACGGCTGGTTGCCAAAGGGTTTACTCAACAAGAGGAGTTGGACTTTACTGAAACTTTCTCTCCTGTTGCCAAGATGACTTCTGTCAAAATTGTACTTGCTATTGCTGCTGTGAAAGGCTGGCATTTGAGTCAATTGGATGTCAATAACGCATTCCTTCATGGTGATTTGCATGAAGAAGTGTATATGCAGCTTCCTCAAGGCTTTCACAGCAAGGGGGCCAATATAGTGTGCAAGCTCAACAAGACCTTGTATGGTCTTAAGCAGGCCTCAAGGCAATGGTATTCTAAGTTTTCCAATACCTTATTGAAGTATGGTTTCAAGCAGTCCAAGGCAGATTACTCTTTGTTTACTAAGAGGTTCAATAATTCATTCATAGCATTACTTGTCTATGTAGATGACATATTAATTGCAAGCAATGACATTCAGACTATAGATAAATTGAAGGTTTCATTAGATCAGGAATTCAAACTCAAGGATCTTGGAGTCCTAAAGTATTTCCTTGGACTTGAAGTGGTAAGATCAGATAAGGGCATTTCCATTTGTCAAAGGAAATATGCTCTAGAAGTTTTGAAGGAAGCAGGTATGACAGCATGCAAACCTAGTAAGGTGCCAATGGAGCAAAATCTGAAGTTAAGTAAGTTTCATGGCAAGCTACTTTCTGATCCAGGGATTTATAGAAGACTGGTGGGAAGATTATTATATCTTACCATCACTAGAACAGATATAGGTTATGCAATGAACAAACTCAGTCAATTTGTCTCTAAGCCTAGGAAACCACACTTAGATGCAGCTTATAAAGTCCTTCAATACATCAAAGGGTGTTCTGGCCAAGGCATTTTGTTACCAACCAGGTCTGATCTGCATTTAAAGGCTTACACAGATGTTGATTGGGCTTCTTGTATAGAAACAAGAAGGTCCACTACTGGATATTGTGTTTTTTTGGGAGATTCCTTGATATCATGGAAGCCTAAAAAGCAGTCTATAGTGTCCAAATCCTCTGCTGAAGCTGAGTATAGAGCAATGGCAGTGACAGTGTGTGAGATGACATGGCTACTTGTTTTGCTGAAGGATTTGGAAATTCATCACCCACAGCCTGCTCTACTTTTTTGTGACAATCAAGCAGCCATTCACATTGGAGAAAATCCTGTTTTTCATGAAAGAACCAAGCATATCGAAGTTTACTGTCACTTGGTTAGAGACAAAGTGCAAGATAAAGTTGTTAGATTGTTTTATACTCCCACACATTCACAATTGGCAGATTTGCTCACTAAAGCTTTAAGTGGTCAACAAACTCAAATACTTACTTGCCAAGATGAACATAGTTAATATTCATAGTGTTGGTTCTCATCTTGAGGAGGACTGTTAAAGTTCAACACCCAAAAGCAAGAAGAACCAGCCAAAAGCATCAGATAAGAACTAAACATGGACCATACGACAGAAAAAGGACTCTGTACATATAACAGAGCTGCAAGTCGTTTTGTCATTTTTATTTATCTTCTAAGTGTTCACACGTGCTATAATCAGTTGTAACTATCTCTTACACGTGTTCCTTATAATGTGCACAATTAGTTAGTGCTTAGCAAGTTAGTTAGCTTAGTTTTCTTGTATAAATACGATCTTGATGTATAGAATCATTTATGCTAATACAATCAGAAATTTCTCATCTTTCTTGCTCTATTTCTCTCTGTTTTTCTTCTTTCTCTGATAGTGTTAGATTCTTATACTAGGCAAGGGTAGGCACTTGGGTCAACGAGAGTGAGGAAGAGAGAAAAAAAAAATGGAAATGGGAGAGGGTGAGATTGAACTGAAAGAGAGAGAGAGCAACGAACAAAAAAAGGAAAAAAGAAAAAGAAAAAGAAAGGAAGAAATATTATTTAATTGGAGGGAGCAATAAAATATAATATATTGAATTAGCTTTTGAGCTTCAGTGTACAGTTGAAAGAGAAATTAAATTTTTTAGCTATACCTCCACCATTGCAACCTTATTTTTGTGATTGGTGGTACAACATAGCTGAACTAGCTGCAGGCCTGAAAAAGCTAGTACTGTAATATAGTAATGAAGTTTTCCCTGCTAGCTGAACTAGTTGAAGGCCTGAAACATTTTCTATTTCTTTGTTTTTGTTTTTAAGCACAGGTCGGATTCACGCAAAATCCAATCCAATTATCTTTTACCTATGATGAACAGGGTAATACCCAGAACTTTCAAGTTTGGTTGAATATCCACTACTTAATGGGTTTGAACAGTATCTTCTAAAAGGAAAAAAGATTTCAAAGAACCTTTTCTTGGATTCGAAAGAGAGTATTTCGGCTCAACCTGAACTAAGGAATCTCTTAGATATGTATTATATTCTAAATGGGCTAAATAAAGTAAATAATACCATTTTGGGGACTCACAAAATTACCTCAAACTCGAATGATATCACAATATTTTTTTACGTACAATGCCGTGTGGAGGTAGAAGGCCTACGGGTCGAGAACATCTTTATATGCATTATTCTTTTAGGAGTCTTGTTAACTAGTGTTTTTGGAGCATTTGTTAATAAATAATTTAAGGAAAATTTTGATATTACTGTCATTGGAAATATACAAAATTAAAAAAAAAAAAATCAATTACTTTTTTTTCTTTTTCCATAAAAAATTTCTAAAAATATTCTTTAAATTAATGACTTCAGGACATCCGTTAACTTTTCTTATCCTTTTTACCCAATAGAGATATAGAAGTTGACATTCTTAATTCATATTTGTCAGTACCCGTTTGGGTAAAGCTGAAACGCAGTGCGTCTGCGTTTTTTTTTTTTTTTTTTTTTTTTTTTTTTTGTCCAGCGCCTCTTACTCTGTTCATGAGACATAAACAGTGCATTAAGACAAATGAATAGTATTTTGTAAGCATGAACAGTAATCAGAAATTATTTTATTATTGTTTTTATTTTTCAATTTTCAGTTTTTAGCAAAATAAGCGGTATCCAAACGCATTTATATAAACTGATTTGTCAAATGAGTGAGTATTGCAACTTGTGGTTCTCTACGTAAACATCTTAAGATTATAGATTATCAATCCATCCGTCTAGTATAGTCATGTGGTGGAGGAAAAAGTCCATAAGAGAGTCAAATTGTTGCTTTCGAGGATTAAGGGTAACATACTACCAACTAAAGACAATCTTCAACAAAGCTTAGGGATAGGTGAAATAGGGTGTGTGTTGTGTGAGGAAACAGTGGAACCTGGCCAGCACATGTTTTTCAATTGCGCCGTGGCAAGGGAAATATAGTTTGAATGTTGGGGAATATATGCTCATAAACTAAATGTATCTAACAATTTAGATATAGTGAAGGTGATCTTAGATCCTCCAATCCAGCCTACGTCTTCTATTCATCAGTTTAAGGAAGTGGTGGCAGAGTTGTGTACATTGCAAATGACCTTAGGAGTGGAATCCATTTGGATCCTTTGAAATAAGATCATTCACGATGGAGAACTGGTAGTTAATATCACAAACTATATTTGCAATCTCAGAAACAAAGACGGAGTATGTGCTGGCCTTAGAACAATCTAAGGATTTATATTTTGGCAAGGTAAGCTCTTGGAAACCTCCTACTGCTGGAGTAGTCAAACTTAATGTTGATGTAGCTGTCCAAAAAGATTTTACTACCTTAGTTTTTGTTGCTCGAAATGAAGTTGGAGATGTCATTAAAGGTTGGGCTAAAGTTTATAAAATATGTGATCCTGTGCAATTAGCTGAAGCAACTTCAATTCTATAGGCATTACAAATTGCCAAGGCAGAATATATGGAGAGAATTCAAGTGGAGGGTGATGCTAAAAGTTGTTTTAATGACATTTATAATTTGTGATGTTGTAGAGTTTAGCAAATTTTTGTGTTAATTGTAATTTCAATTGGGTTAGAAGAGAGCTTAACACTGCAACTCATTATCTAGCTAAATTTACTACTGTATATAGGTCTACTGTTTGTTATGATTCGCATATTCTTCTTGCTGAAATTTTGGATGTTTGCAGGATGGATGTTGGTTCTACTTTCTTTTAATAATATGATCGGTTTATTAGCAAAAAAAAAAAAAAAAAAAAAAAAAAAAAAAGACTATAAGATGAATTAGATATAAGATGACCAGTAGAAATTAACTTGGTTGTCCAAGTGTTTCTAATTTGTTATCATAAAACCATCAAATCATTATTACTTGAAATTTATTGGCATAATTAGCAAATGTATAAAAATAAGCTTATTTTTACTTATGAACTAAATTACTTATTGACAAAACCAAGCACCATTAAGTGGTAAGAACTGACGAGTTCCGTTGGCTTTACAATGCCTAGACTTAAATTTCAACAAAGTACTCACAAGAAAGAGAGGAATGAAAATTTTAGTAGAGTACTTCAAACTCACAAACAAATAGATTAGGCTACAACCTTAAGAGCTAACTACAACATCTTCTCTCATACACTTTCACATCATACATTTATCCTCTTTTATAGGATGGAGTTACAAGAGTTGTCATTATTGTCATGACTCTTTGTTTTATAACAGAAAATTCTAAAATGTCGAAAACTCAAAGACATAAATGTTTTGGAATAACAAAAGACACAAACTATTATGAAATTAATACCAAGAGACACCTTTTGGTTAACCACTTCCAACACTCCCCTTTAAACCAAAAGCATCTTCACACCAAGCATTGTCCTCAATCTTCTAAATCTATCAATTGGTAAGGATTTGGTAAAAATGTCTGCTACTTGCTCTTCTGTATTGCAATACTGGAACTTCACAGCTTTTTGTTTCACAAAATCTCTCAAGAAATGATACTTCAAGTCAGTATGTTTGCTCCTTCCATGTTAAACTGGTTTTTTAGAAAGTTCTATGGCAAACTTGTTATCCACATAAATAATTATGGATTCTTCTTGTGGATGATCAAATTCTTTTAATATATTCTTCAACCATATAACTTCACAAACAGAAGAGGATACTACCACATATTCAACTTCACATGTTGACAAAGCTATAATACTCTGCCTTTTAAACATCCTAGTGAAAGCTGTTGATCCAAGATAGAAAACATATCCAGTAGCGCTTTCCCTTTCATCTTGATCACCTTCCCAATCACTATTTGAATATCCATATAATGCGATATCATTATTATATGAATATAAAATACCGATATCCTTGATACCTTTTATATATCTTAGGATTCTCTTTGCTGCAAGCTAGTGAGATTACTTTAGTTTCTCCATATATATGCTCAAAAAACCAACACTATAAACAATGTATGGCCTTGTGATTGAGAGGAACCTTAAACTTCCAATCAAACTCCTAAATAGAGTTGGATCTATACTTTTCCCTTCTCCTTCTCTTGTCAATTTTAGATCCAGTACAACAAGTTTATTGACAGCATTGCAATTTTTCATATTAAATTTGTCAAGCAATTCCTTTGCATATTCTTTAAGTATGCCATTTAAGAATGCCAATTTGACATCTAGTTTGTATATTTTCCAACTATGATGTGCTGTAAGAAAAATCAACATCCTCACCATGTCAAGTCTTGCTACTAGAGCATTGACTTCTTCATAGTTTACCCCATACTTTTACTTGTGACCTTTAGCTACAAGTCTTGCCTTATAGTGCTCAATCCTCCCATTAGCTGTGTGCTTAATCTCAGACGCCTATTTCACACCAATGGTTCTTTGACCTGGAGGAAGTGTAGTCAATTCTCATGTATTGTTTTTCTCAATGGCATAAATTTCTTCTTGCATGGCATTCCTCCAACAATTCTTTTTCATAGCTTGTTTCAAAGTAAAAGGCTCATGGTCCACATACAATTCTCTTTAGTATGTGCATAGATACCTTCTAGGTTTCTCATTTTGATTGGTGATGGAGATGGAGAAATGCTACTAGGGTTTCGGATTGATGAAGTGCCTATTAATGATGCATAGTAGTGGGGTGTTGAGGAAGGTCTCTCTAAACCATCATAATTCACATATTCTTCTTGCCATTCTAACTCAAGTTGCTTCTCTTTATTTGTGATGCCATCATTCCATCTTCATGGCTCATCTTCATTGAAAATGACATCTCTATTCACCACTACTTTGTTGGTAAGTGGATTGTAGAGTTTGTAAGCTTTCGACTCCTCGCTATACCCAATGAAGATGCACTTCTTCCCATGATCATCCAACTACTTTCTCTTAATCTTAAGCACTTAAGCATATGTAATACACCCAAAAATTTTTAAGTGTGACACACTTGGTTTGTAGTCACTCCACGCCTCTTGTGATGTCATATTCTCAACACTTTTTGAAGGGCATCGATTGAGTAAATAGGCTGTACATGCCACTGCTTCTGCCCAAAAATTCTTTGACAAAAATTTTTCTTTAAGCATGGTCCTTGTCATATCAAGGAAAGTCCGATTTTTCCTCTTCGCAATGCAATTTTGCTGTGGTGTGTATGCAGTTATAAACTGTTGCTTAATGCTATTTTTCCTGCAATAATCTTGAAATTCATTTGAGGTGTATTCACCACCTTTGTCAAATCTAAGTATTTTGATCTTATAACCACTTTCCACTTCAACATGTACCTTGAAATTTTTGAGTATAGTGAAAGCTGCAGATTTTTCTTTGGTAAATAAACCCATAATTTTCTGCTAAAATCATCAATAAAGGAGATGAATATTTGTTACCTCCAATAGAAACTGGATCAAATGGACCACAAATATCTGTGTGCACCAGCTCTAATGGTTTAGGTGCTCTCCATGATCTCGCACGTGGAACAGGACTTCTTTGTTACTTTCTAAGAGTGCATACCTCACATACATATTCTGGCTTTTCAATACTAGGCAATCCAAGCACCATGCTTGATGTGGATAATAGTTTAAGGCCACTGAAATTAAGATGTCCAAGGCAAAGATGCCACTTCCATGACTCATTTTTTACAAGCCCATGGAAACATTTCTCCATTGTTGAGTTAAGATGGAGTGGAAACATATGATTGCGACCCATTTGAATTTTTGCAACAAGCCTTCCTTCAGCATTCTTCAAAACAAGAGAGAGTTTCTCCATGTGTATAATATACCCATTTTCTAGGAGTTGCCAAGTACTAAGAACATTGCTTTTCATGTTGGGCACATAGTACACATTGGTGATGAATTGCAAAACATCATTCATTTGACATATTCTAATTTTTCCTTTACCTTTTATAGGCAATTTGGATGAGTCTCCCAAACGAACATCGCCTTAAACACCTTCAACAAGCTCAACAAAGAGCTTCTTTTTTTTTCCACTCATGTGGTTGCTAGCTCCAGAATCAAGATACCACTCCTCTTGAGAATTATTTGCCTCTTCTTGTGCAAAAAGAAGTGTAGATTCTTCTTTTTTAACATTGGATGCCTCAACAAGATTAGATTGTTCATTGTGCTCCTCAGATTTATTGTACCAACAATCTGATGCATAATGTACAAATTCTTTGCAATTGAAACATTGGAAATTTCCATTACCTCCACGTCCACGAGCAGATCTGCCTCTGAATGTTCCTCTTCCACAACCTTTGCCATGGTTGCTATTAGTATATCCTCCATGGAAGCCATCAGGCTTCTCCTCTCTTAGAGTCAAATTTGATTTTAATGCTTGCTCAATGAAAATAGAGCTAGAATTTTTTTTTCCATACACTACTCATGCACTTGAAGAGATCCCATTAATTCCTTAATTGAGAAAGTCTCCAAATCTTTAGACTCTTCAATAGCCACCACGACATGCTTAAATTTATTTGCAAGAGATCTTAATATTTTTTCCACCACACGAACATCTTCAAGACTCTCTCCATTACTTTTCAAACGATTAACAATTACAAATAATCGTGAAAAATAATCAGAAATAGTCTCACCATCTTTCATGTAAGCAACTTCAAACTCGGCACGAAGTGTTTGCAAATGAACTCTTTTCACACAATTGACACCCTTAAAGAAAATGTCAAGAATCTCCCATGCTTCTTAATTTACTCGACTCTGCTGTGGCAATTTTCTCAAAAGTTGACTCTGCGTTGTAGGTGGCTTCTTGCTCACTTGTGGGTTCTACATACCCATTAGCGACAAGCTCCTATAGCTCTTGTGATCCAAACAACGCTTTCAGTTGAATCTGCCAGCTCTCATAATTTTCTTTTATCAATTTAGGAATTTGTGGTTGCACCATGTTAGAAGACATCTTCACTAATGGTGTAGACAAAGACTCTAGGCTTTAAGAACTTGGCTATGATACCACTTTGTTGGCTTTACAAAGCCCTGACTAAAATTTCAACAAAGTACTCACAAGAAAGAGAGGAGTGAAAATTTTATTAGAGTACTTCAAACTCACAAACAAAGAGATTAAGTTACTGCCTTGAGAGCTCACTACAACTTTTTCACTCATACACTTTCACATCATACATCTATCCTCTTTTATGGGATGAAGTTATAAGAGATATCATTATTGTCATAACTATTTATTTCATAACTGAAAATTCTAGACTGTGGAGAACTCAAAGACACAAATGTTATGAAATAACAAAAGACACAAACAATTATAGAAAAACAAAAAACACAAACTGTTATAAAATATCAAGAGGCACCTTTTGATTTACCACTTCTAACAAGTTCTACAATCTAAGACATTGATAATAGCTCCACCAAATGACTAAAATCTTTTGTACCAGTGCCATTCGGGCTAGCAGCGACTTGTGCAGTATGTTTGAGGGCTTAGGCCTTATCTCTCATCACCTTCCCTTTTTCATGTCCCAAAATGAGTTCCAAGCTATTGAGCAATCCACTCTTAGTGAGAATTCCATCCTCAACTTTAACACCAATCTCCCACACTTCCTCCTCCATTCTTCCATGTGATGGTCAGCAAAGAACGGCCTGCAAATCAATGGCACACCGTTTGCAATACTCTGGGCCACAGAATTGCTACCACATTGTGTCACAAACACAGCTATTGAAGCATGCGCTAGTACTTGGGTCTGAGGTGTCCATGCCACTACTTTCCCTTGCATCCCAATTCTCTCAACAAACTCTTTGGGCAACAGATCTTTTATGTTATCCTTGAGAGACCAAAGAAATGGAATTCCATTCACTTCTAGTGCCTCCACCAATGCTATTGACTCATTATGCGGTGGTGTAGCCACAATTCCCAAGCTTACATACGCGACCGACCTTTCCTTTTGCTCATCTAACCATGCCATGCACCTCGTTAAATCCAAACCCGACTGTGATGGCAGCAATGCTGTGTAAAAAATCCACATTAAGCACCTTTCGAAACTTCAATTTGAGATCACGATTGAGAAGAAGAGGGTTTAGTTCTTCATAAGAGTTCAACACCACAGCACTAGCTCGTGGTAACACCAATCCAACTTGATTGAGCATGCGTGAGAAAAGTGACCCTTCTATGTTCTCTGACAGCACCTCCTTAGGTAAGTTCGAAACATGCATTTGTGACAATCCTAGAATGAATTCCAAGGTTGCACCTTTAACTTCAAGTTCAGGACCAGACTTATTGACAAAAAATCAGGGACGGACCTACAATTCAAGTTCTGCCAGCTCTCATAATTTTCTTTTATCAATTTAGGAATTTGTGGTTGCACCATGTTAGAAGACATCTTCACTAATGGTGTAGACAAAGACTCTAGGCTTTAAGAACTTGGCTATGATACCACTTTGTGGGCTTTACAAAGCCCTGACTAAAATTTCAACAAAATACTCACAAGAAAGAGAGGAGTGAAAATTTTATTAGAGTACTTCAAACTCACAAACAAAGAGATTAAGTTACTGCCTTCAGAGCTCACTACAACTTTTTCACTCATACACTTTCACATCATACATCTATCCTCTTTTATGGGATGAATTTATAAGAGATATCATTATTGTCATAACTATTTATTTCATAACTGAAAATTCTAGAATGTGGAAAACTCAAAAACACAAATGTTATGAAATAACAAAAGACACAAACAATTATAGAAAAAAAAAAAAAAAAAAAACACAAACTGTTAGCCCCCCCCCCTACCAAAAAAAATTATTTTTAATTTATATATATTTATTTATTTATTTCTAAAGTTGTGCCTCACTCTTCCAAAAATTTAGACTCTCTCCCTTTCAATTAGTCTCGCCCAACTAGCAACAACCCAACTAAGAAACTCAACAAAAACAAAATTTTAAAATAAAAAATCTCAGTCAACCCTATATTAGAGTACTAGTATTAGGTGTTCTAAATAGTAAATATTTAGTATTTAGAACACCAAATATCAAAAACACTATTGTATAAGATATTTCAAATGCTACATAGCAAAAGTAAGTTTTGGTTTTTGAAAATAAATTTTTTTTTTTGCAACAGTTAATGCTCTTAAGAAACAATATTATTTTGTATTTTTTGTCTTTGTTGGTAAATGATTACATCTAATGTATTAAGAAACAATAATTTTGTGTATTGATCTTGGTTGATATATAGTTTGTTAGTACTGTATGGATATCTATTTGGATTTTTTTTTTTTTTTCTTATATTTCCGCCTCCCTTAGCATGAAATCCTAAGCCTGCTCCTGGACAAAATGTTCACGGATATGGTCTTTATAAAGGGGAGCTGAAAGAGAGCCTGGCAAAGAAACCCAAACTGGGATCCAAGGAACATGCAAATCCTCAGCAAGCTCCACGGCAAATGTCAAGAATGCATCGGAGATCAAGCAAGAGATTTTCTTACCAGTCTCTGACACTGCCACTTCTAAGCCTCTTTTGAAGTTTTCTGGCGAGGCCTTAATTAATGTTCCACAGCCTCAATTGGATTTGAGGAAAGAACATGGCCCTCTGGCACTCTATCAGCCACATCATAGGCTTATGTTGGGGGAGATCATCATGTCTGGTTTTGCTGTGGAGAAGAGTGAATGATTGGACTTTTGTGTGTTTAAGAATGAGAAGTGAACGCTTGGAGCAACGTTTGCTAATTTGCAAGCCAGAGTTAAGAGAGACAAGGGGTGGCTGCCGAATGGGAATGCCAACACAGCCACATGTTTGTGTGGAGAGGTTTCCATCATCACTGACATTATGATGGGTTAGATAGACTCTGTTGAATCAAGTAAAGTAAAGGAGAGTAGTGTGCGTGAGATATTGCTCAGTACTTCTTAGTACTCTTCTCTTACATCAGTTTTATAGGAAAGATGAGAGAAGCTCATAACTACCAGTTCTATACAAAGATCGTGACCAATTGGTGGAGTCATGTTACAAAGCTTGGCTCATAACTACCTGTCCTATACAAAGATTAATGCTTTATTTTCATGTTTAAGAAAGGAGGGAAAGTAGAGTAAAAGGAGGGAGAATAATTCAATTACCTTATTTGGAAGTTTTTTAAGGAATGAGAGGAAGGAGTTTGGAAGGGTTTCAATTACCTCTAACTCCTCATTTTTAATTTCCCCAAATTGGAAAGATTTGGATGGAGAGTAGAGTAGATAAATTATTGACCAAATGAATCCTCTAATTTACCCTTTCTAAATTAACAAAATTACAAACCAATTATATAAATTATCTTTTTTTGTTTCCTAAGAAAATTTAAGATGAATAAAAAAAATTTGAATCTCACTATTTCACTAACACTGAAGCTAAACAACCCCCCCTTTTTTTACACACTTAACCATGTCATTTTCGCTAAAAACCATTGAAAGACCACAAAAATGAAATAACAAATAATAAAAAATCAACTAATAACTTGAAATTTTTGAATTTTATTGCTCCAACTTTCTGGGCAACCAAACAGAGTAATATGTAGCCATGCTACTACTAAGGCCAAGGTCACCCAATGAAACCCCATCGGATCCGAATGGCCCGCAAGTTGATCGTCCACTACTCCCTCCACCGTCGTATGAAGATCAACCGCCCCTTCTCGGCTAACCCCTTCGACATCCGACGCTTCCACTCCAAAGACTGCATTGAATTCCTTGCCTCCATCACCCTCGAGACGCTCTTTGACCACTCCTTCTCTCGCCATCTCAAGAGATTTAACGTCGACGAGGACTGCCCTGTGTTCGATGGCTTGTTCGGATTCTGTCAGTCCTCCAACGGCAGGTCCATCGACGCCGCTGTCAAGCTCAACTGTGGCGACGCCGATATCGCTCTCAACTGGGCCGGTGGGCTCCACCATGAGAAGAAGTCTGAGGCTTCTGGGTTTTGCTACGCCAATGATATCGTGCTTGGCATTCTTGACCAAACAGATTAATAAGATTCAATTTCAGCATTTCCATAAATTAATTAGACCAATGTTGCAAGTTCATTTTCAAATATAGGTAAATTTGTCTATTTAAATCATTTCCTCTTCTTTGCATATTAATTTTTAAAACATCCAAACAAAAGGAATGACTAATTACTCCCTTTCCAAATACTAATTTTAAAAACATCCAAACAATGTGGAAAATAACCATTCCCCTCTACTCTCCTCCCCACTACTCCCTCCCCGCTACTCTCCTCCCTCTCTAAACTTCCAAACAGGCCATAAGAGACCATTTTACTATTTATTTTTTTGACTTTATTTAAGAACTGAACCAACTTTATACTATATATTACTGAAGGAGTAAGTATTTCATGCACTTGTGAAACCTAATTCTCAGTGAGATAGAGGTTTCATGCATTTGACGTATACAGGAGTTTTGCATGAATGAAGAGAGACAAAACATAAAAAGTGGCCGGGGGACGTTGAATTGTTTATGAAAGTTCAAATCACAATTTACAGTTTATATATATATATATATATATATATATATATATATATATATATATTTTACCGCAAAAAAAAAAAAAAAAAAAAAAAACTGTTTATATATTTTATCACGTGCATGGTTATGAGCCATACATTATGGGCTCTCGATGAAAAAAAATATAAAGTTGAAAAAGTGGGGATGGTGATTGGTAAATTGTTTAGAAGAAAGTTGACATAGTAATATAGAAGCATAAACAATTATAAAATAAATGATAAAGAAGAAAACAACAAAATAGATATATTCAAAATAAGTTCAAAGTATGGAATATGAAAACAAAAACTAGTAAAATCTTACTTGAATAAAAACTTCTGTCTTTGATTAAAACTGAAAACTGCTGTCTTTGATACAAACTTGAAAATAAAACACTATCTGAAGAGTTACAAGATTACAAAATAAAATCTATAAAGGGTTACAAGATTATGTTTGTCTGGAAGGGAAGGGTTACAGGATTACAAGAGGGAAAGGATTACAAAAGTCATTCTAAGGGAAAGAGAGAGCTATCTTGAACCTAAGCTTTGAACCTCTAAGTTGGACCTCAATTCTGGACCTCCGAGGCTGTCTATTTATAAATGAAGTAAACCATAGTAAATCTGAAAAGCAACCTAAGTAAGAGAAATTAACTCAAGTTAATCTGTCGGTAAAAGTTTTGTTGTTCATGAAAAATAAATATAAATTTGAAAAAGTGGGGATGGTGATTGGTAAATTGCTTATATATTTTATGACGTGTATGATTATGAACTGTAGACACTTTCCTTTTTTATTTAAATTTTAAATTTTACTTTGCCTACCAATATCATCACTTCTAAAGAGATTCACATGTTCATAAAAATTCAAAATTGAGATAAAAATAAGCAACTCTACTACAGCAGTGGTGGCTCCACATGCAAGCCAGGGTGGTCACAAAATCACCCTGACTTCAAAAAATTGTATACATACACTTACCAAAAAAATATTATATGCTAAACTAACTTATTGTGACTACCTTAGTAAAAATTTTGAATACTCTAACTTAAGAATTACAAAAATTTGGGTTCAAAAAAAATAAGAGTAGTGCTGCTATATTCACAACATTTTCACAATAATTTCACAACAAATCTAATGTGATAAGCTGTTATTGATTCTAATTTGGGCCAAATACTAATATTACTTTTTTACCTACCGATAATAGTTTTTTGCATAAAATTAATTGTAAAAATGTTGTTAACATAACATTAATCCGAAATTAATTCTGCCCCCAAACATAGTTCTCAATCCTTTTTAAAAAAAAAAAAAAAAACTTAAATAACAACAATAAATATTAGCCCAAATAACAGCAAACGTAAACCAAACAAAAACAATACAAGACCAAACAATAAGAAGTGAAAAAATTATTCAACAAAAAACCTATTATAAAACAAAAAGATAAAATTTATAACTCGTTCAACCTATTCAATAAAAATAATTTCTAATTTTATTTTTCCTTAAAAAAATGATACTAAGAAAAATATTATGATAATTTAAAGTTCTTAGTGACCACCCTAAATAAAATTCCTAGAGCCACCACTGTATTATATGACCACTAAATTGATAATCCAATTCTTGTAATTGAAATTCATTGCAATAATAAAAACTTCTAATCAACAATGATGCTCCGTTGCATGTAGTTTTGGTGTTGGCGTGTGAGTGTATTCCCTTATCTCATCCCCCTTCTCCTCTATATATATATGTGTGTGTGTGTGTGTGTGTGTGTGTGTGTGTTTCTCAAAAAAAAAAAAAAAAACAAAACAAAACAAAACAAAAAACAAAAGAAGACACTTGAATAATCCTTTTAGTGGAGTTCAACGGTATGGAACAGGGGAGTCAATTCCGTACCGTACCGGCCGGTACGGCTGGAATTTATCGTTCCAGCAGGTGAACCGGTATAGAAACACCCATGATTCGTACCGCTTAAAATACCGGTCCTTACCGAATTATACCGGACGTACCGCCGAATATCGGACATCTCGGCCGAAAAATGAAAATCCGGCGGTACTAAAAACTTGAAGAAAATGGAAAAAGTTAGCAGTAAAAAGCTCACGATACCGTCCTCACTGATTGTTTTCCCACGTTGTCGGCCATTCCCTAAGCCTTCCTCCTTCTGTTTTATCCAGCCGCTTCTCTTTTTTCTTCTTCTTCTTCTTCTTCTTCAGTTCTAACCGAGACTACGCCTCACTTCTTGAGCCTTTTGTTTTAGTTGCGTGTGTGTGTGGATGTTGTTTAATTGCTTTCTTGTGCCTTTTAGTTGCGTGTGTGTGGCCCATGTTTAATTGTTTTGTGTGCTTCATAAAGAGTAAGCAAGCCCAGTAACTGACGACCTTCCTCAACCTTGGCTTCACAAAAGAGCAGGCAGTCATCGGCGAAGAGGAGGTGTGATATGCGTACCCCTCCATGACAAGAAAGTAACCCCTTCACATGGCAGTTTTTGGTGGCCCTACGAAGCAATGACGAGAGTCCCTCGGCGCACAGTAAGAATAGGTAAGGAGACAACGGGTCACCTTGCTTGATGCCCCTTGAGGGGTTAATAAAGCCACCCGGTTCGCCATTAGTGATGACAGAATATAAGGCAATACGGACTGTCGACATTGCAAGCTTTACCCATTGCTCCGAGAAACCTAGTCTCAACATGATTCTCTCAAGGAATTCCCATTCCACCCTATCGTAGGCTTTGCTAATATCAAGCTTGACAGCCATGTGCCCAACCTTCCCTCTTCTTTGGTTCCGCATCCAGTGCACCATTTCGAAAGCAACCGTAGTACTGTCTGAGATCAACCTACCCAGCACGAAAGCACTTTGGGCATCAAAGATGACGCAAGGTAACATGGACTTCAACCGATTAGCTAGGACCTTAGAAATAAGTCATGATACTACGTTGCCCAAACTAATGGGACGGTACTCAGAGATATGCTGCGGGTTATTCTTTTTGGGGATAAGAACTATGTGTGTATAATTCATTTTGTGCAAGTACCTCCCCGAGTGTAAGACCGACAGCACTGCCACAATGACATCCCGACCCACAATGTGCCAAAATTTTTGGAAAAAGAAGGGAGACATACCGTCCGGCTCGGGGGCCTTAGAGGGATGCATCTGGAAAAGGGCTGCCTTAACTTCCCCCGCCGTGTATGGACAAACCAATTCCCGTACCATTTCTCCGGTGACAACCCTGTCCACGGAAGTCAGCACCTTGTCCATGCTGAGATTACTCGAGGCCGTGTACAATCTCTTATAATATTCCTCAGCTATACCTGCGATCTCCCCTGTGTCCGTACACCAATCCCCATTTGTATCATACAATCCTTCGATGGTATTCTTTCGCCTCCTTTGGCTCGCCTATTGGTGGAAAAACTTGGTGTTCTTGTCACCAGCCGCTTCTGGGCAGACTATAAATAGGCAGAAAACCACCTTATTCTTTAGCAGTAACACTTGTTGGGAGGTCCAGGAAGACATACGGGCTATGTTCGGAGCACAAATTTTGACAAATTGTGAGAAGTACCTTGGCTTGCCCATGGTGGGGGGGAGGTCGAAGGTCACCACGTTCAAGGAGCTCCAGGAGAGGGTCACTAAAAGGGTAATGGGCTGGAAGGAAAAGAACATCTCTAAGGCTGGGAGGGAAGTCTTGATCAAGACGGTGGCTCAGGCTATCCCAACTTACTCCATGAGCATCTTCAAGGTACCTAGGGCGGTATGCGATGGAATAAACTCGGCCTTGGCTAAATATTGGTGGGGACAAACTCGGAATGAGCATAAGATACACTGGGTCAACTGGGGCAGGTTATGCACCCCAAAAGATCGGGGTGGGGTGGGCTTCCGTGACATCCATGCATTTAATCTCGCAATGTTGGCTAAGCAAGCATGGAGGCTGACTTAGGAGACACACTCTCTGTTTTACCGCGTATATAAAGCTAGGTACTTCCCCACCTGCTCTTTCATGGAGGCAAATTTGGGTAGCAACCCCTCTTTTGTCTGGCGTAGCCTACTCAATGCTAGAGACATGATTAAAGAAGGTTCAATATGGAGTATTGGGGATGGTTGCATGGTAGGTATCAAGAGCCATAGATGGCTGCCCCACCCCCCGGCATTTCATGACGGTGTGGACTCGGCAGTGAAAGTGAAGGAATTTATAGACCCACAGACCAAGAAGTGGGATAGAAGTAAGGTCAACACCTGGTTCCTTCCATCATCAAGGACCGAAGTGCCGCGGGTGCAGTTGGGGAGCTTGGACTACCGCGACAAGCTAGTGTGGAACGAGAATAAGTCACGGACCTTCTCGGTGAAGTCGGCGTACCAGGTGGCTCTTCGTATTCACCGAAATTCGAGTGCAGAACATTCTAGAGCGCGGGAGGACAAGTTGGTCTGGAATAGGCTGTGGGGGCTGCCCATCCCTCCTAAGGTGCGAAACTTTGTGTGGCGGGCTTGCTCGGACCTCTTACCAACTCGAGCAAACCTTGTCCGGCGGAAGGTTCACATAGATCCCAAATGTGCGATTTGTGGGGAGCACGATGAGACTGTCGTCCACATCCTTTGGCAATGTCCCTTAGCTCGTAATGTCTGGGCGTTGGTTCGGGGGAGGCTCCAAAAATGTGATTCTTCTGCTTTAGACTTCCTCAGCTTGGCCCGAACCTTGGTGGTGAAGTTGAGCAGGGAGGAGCTCGAGACATGGGCAATGGTCGTATAGTCCATTTGGAACGCCCGTAATAGAATCTAGTTTGAAGCAACTCAAACCCCCCCGCAGATTATTCTAAAAGGGGCTGTCTCGCTACTAGAAGAATACCATCGGTTGGCCAGTAGCAGGTCACGTAGCTGAGCACCTGTGCGTGCTATCTACTCATGAGGAGTACCATTTGTATACGTTTCCTTTTCCTTTCTGTTGGATGTTGATTTTCTTATTTTCTGGTGGTTGTTGTTTTGTGGGGCCAGGTCAATGGGTGCCACCCTGGCGCTGCCTTTGTATAGCTTTCTCTTTTCTTAATATATTCCTATCTTTCCAGTCAACAAAAAAAAAATTGTTTTGTGTGAGTTCTGAGTCCTCTGACACTCCACGTGAACTCTAATGAGTTCAAATTTCAAATAGGCTTGGACTTTGTGTTTTAGGCTGGCTACCACTCACATTTAATAAGCAATTTTATGTTTCTTTTTTTAATAATTAATATCATCTTTTTTATCTCTTTATTATTATTATTATTATTATTACAATCTAATATGTCAGGTAATATAAATGGGTTGATATTTGAGCAAGAAATAACCATATTAAAAATAAGCAATTAATTTAGAGAAATATGCTATTATAAATTCAAGGATTTTTATATAGATTTATAAATAATTTTAAATAAATAATTAAGTATGTCTATATATATATATATATATATAAAATAATAGCGATAAATCCGAAACGGTATATCGGTATTGACCGGTACCCAAAATATTTCGTACCACTGACTAAACCGGTATAACTTTTGGTACGATATTGACTTCCTTGGTATGGAAGCATAAAATCTTGAGGTCCCAAAGTTTTAATATTTGGTTCCAAATTAATGGATTATATATATATATATATAATATATGCCATTTATATTTTTTTACGGAGCGAAGATTTTATTATAAGGATTTTGTTTTTATTTTGTTAGTAAGAAATGAACTTTATTTTTGTTTTGGAAGGAGCCATGAGTCACATGTACGAACTAGGTGATCATCACTTTAAATTTTTAGGATTTTAATTAGGAGACTGATTTTCAATTTAGGGGGAACCAAATCTAAATTTTTTTTAAACCAAAAGTTCCAAAAAGGACATAATATTACTATCTGCACGTGATTCATCACGCGCGGACCTTCAAAATCTCCTTTATCAATTCGCATGGTAGGCTACAAACTTCTTAATTAATCTGAGCAGTAGCTGGAGAAAATATTAAAGCCGCCAGTAACGTAACTTTCAATGATCAATTTGACAAAGCATCTCAAGAAAATATGGACTACCCACAAACAATAATACAACAAAGAACTATATCATATTATATACTAAGGTCAGTAGTTTTATGGCCGAGTAGAATTTATCTTCTTCTTTTTTTTAATTATCATCTTTTTTTAAATTCAACTATATAGATATATTAAACAATGCAATAAAATTTTAATAATGTTATCTTTTTTCGAGGATAATAATTTAACTATGGAATTTATTCATCAACCCAATCACATAATTGAGTTTCATTAGAGATGGAATGCTATCTGTTTTTTTAGGACAATAATTTAACTATGAAATTTTTTGATCAACACAATCATGTAATTGAATTCCATTAGAGATGGAAGGTTCAACATCTAAGGATTTGTATTATATATTTTTAATTCTCTAAACCTTCCCGGCCACTACCGAGAAGTAAAAATGTGAAATGAGGAATTTGCATTAGACCAACAATACCAATCACCATTCAAGTTGGAGGTGTCACCTAGTGCTACAGTTTAAGGCACAGATATTAGCTCCACCAAATGACTGAAATCTTTTGCAGCAGTACCATTTGGGCTAGCAGCCACTTGTACAGTATGTTTGAGAGCTTGGGCCTTATCTCTCATCTCCTTCCCTTTTTCATGCCCCAAAATGAGTTCCAAGCTCTTGAGCAACCCACTCTTAGTGAGAATTCCACCCTCAACTTTCACACCAACCCCCCATACTTCCTCTACCATTCTTCCAGTCATGTGCTGATCACCAAAGAACGGCCTACAGATCAGTGGCACACCATATGCAACACTCTCGGACACAGAGTTGCTACCACAGTGAGTCATAAACACAGCTATTGAAGAATGAGCTAGAACTTTTACCTGCGGTGTCCATGGCAATATTTTCCCTTGCAATCCAGTTCTCTCAACAAACCCTTCGGGCAAGAGGCTCTTTATGTTGTCCTTGAGAGACCACAGAAATGGAATTCCACTCTCTTCCAGTGCCTCAGCCAATGCTATTAACTCATTTTGCGGTGGTGAAGCCACAGTTCCAAAGCTTACATACGCAACCGACCTTTCCTTCTGTTCATCTAACCAAGATATGCACCCTGTTAAATCCGAACCCGACTGTGATGGCAGCGATAGTGTGAAAAAACCCACATTAAGCACATTTCGAAACTTTGTTTTGAAATCACGATTGAAAAGAGGTGGGTTTAGTTCTTCATAAGAGTTCAACACCACAGCACTAGCTCGTGGTAACACCAACCCAACTTGACTCAGCATGTGTGAGAAAGTTGTCTCTTCCAACTTCTCCGATATCACCTCTTCAGATAAGTCCGAAACACGCATTTGAGACAATCCTGGAATGAATTCCAAGGTTGCATCTTTAACTTTATTACTGGCAAAACGTTGGCGTATACGGTTAGTATAAACATGAGCTGAAAGAGAGCAAGGCAAAGACAACCAAATTGGGATCCATGGAACATGCAAATCCTCAGCAACCTCCACAGCAAATGTCAAGAACGCATCGGAGATCAAGCAAGAGAATTTCATACCAGTCTCTGCCACAGCCACTTCTAAGCCTCTTTTATAGTTCTGTGGCGAGACCTTAATGAAAAATTCCACAGCCTCAATAGGATTTGAGGAAAGAACATGGCCAACAGGAACTCCATCGGCCACATCATAGGGTTTAATGTTGGGCAAGGTCTCGTCTGGTTTTGCTGCGGAGAAGAGTGAATGGTTGCACTTTTGTGTGTTTAAGAATGAGAAGTGAACGTTTGGAGCAGCTTTTGCTAATCTACGAACCAGAGTCAAGAGAGGCAAGGCATGGCTGCCGAATGGGAACGGCAACACAGCCACATGTTTCTGAGGAGAGCTTTTGGTCACTGACATGTTGATGGGTTAGACCGTTGAATCGAGTAAAGAGAGAGTGAGAGTGAGTGATGTTCCAACAAATGGCACCGGGATACTTGCTCTACTTCTCAGTCTCATATTTATAGGTAAGAAGCTCATAAATATTAGTTGTCCTATACAAGCATCATGAGTGGAGTGATGTTACAATGAAGGACATTGTCAGTACTCATATGTGATTGAGAATCTCAAACCGAATATACTTTTTTGTTAATTAAAGGAAAAAAGAATGGGATGAGAATATTACTTTGTCGGAAGAAGTTTATAGTTAATCCAGAAGGAGACACGAAAAATTGGTGGTCATAGAAGCAACGCGTTCATTGTATCAAAGTCTTGAGTTGCATACCTACCCTTGGGAATTCAATTAATGTGACACGCCTACTCCTACGCCTGATTTTTAATTTCACCACGGCTATTGTCCTAGATATCTGTCGGCGGTGTAATTCTATGCAACATACTGATACAGTATCTTACCAAATTATACATTCAAAACTCAAGCCGTCAATTTTTAGTTTGAGTGACACGGTGATGGACATATATTATGATTCAAGTAGTCCAAATTAATGGTAAGTTTATGTACTTATAAATAAATATATTAACCTTATGTTAGTTTATGATTAGTCTAGGTTTAGTCAAGTATTTTTTAGTACTTAAACCCTACATTGGGTTTGTTATAATGCAAGTGCTTAATATAATATATAACCGTCAAAGACTCATTAAAAAAAAAAAAAAAAAAAACCGCCAAAGATTTTCCCATATGGACATAAATCATTAGACCGAACCATATAAACCTTTTTGTGTGCTCTCTCTTTTATGCTTCTGCTCGTCATTCAATAATTACACACAATCACACAACAACTTTCACAAGGTCTAAGATCCAAGCTCAATGTACTAATAATCTAATCAAAATTCAAATTTTTTGCATGTATTGTTGTAAGGCCACATGGCACATTCCCATTTACTAGTCTATGCCAACTCAAATACTATAACATATTCTATGACTCAAAATAATAATATGCCATATCGGCATATCCTATATATTGCACTATTTTCAGATCCGGATCAGACCAGGAATTCGGACCGAAATAACTGGGAACTAGACTGAAAATTGATTTTTTAAGCATAAAGAATTGGGCACTTACCTTAATTTCGTGAACTCCTTGAACCATGCAATCCATCCTTGGTTTAAGCATGCCTTTGAAATAAGGAAAAAAAAAATAGAAAATGCGCTCACCAGGTTTAGAACCTAGGCATTGTCAAAGTTGAAGCTAGAGCCTAACCACTCAACTAAGCTTGCAAGCTGATGCTTAAAAATAATAAAAAAAAAATACTTGAAATAAACTTAACGCAATTTTTTTTTATTAACTTTCTTATTTAATTGTTAAATATATGCTTGAAAATCATTAAATTTCCCTCACATATATAGATATATTAGTCAATTTTTCTAGTTTTATTAATTTAATATATTTATTTATAATTTAATTAATTATTAAATTAATTATGATGTCATTACGGTTCGACTTCGATTCGACCCCGGTCTAACCTTAAAAACTTCAAACCTCTTCTTTTTACGGTTCATTGAATGGTCTGGGTTTCAAAACTATGATATATCGTTCATATTAGGGGGAAAAACAATATTGTAGCCATTGTTTACACAAAATGAGTTTTGTGTGAGAAATGCTCAAAAGCTCAAGTGCTTCACCAACAAGAAAACCGTTTTGGCTTAGGTTTGCTGGCCAGTGGGTAACAAATCTACGACTAAAGCTCATTAGTTTTCTTGCAAGTATATGATTTGCCATTCATACTAGTGACTCCTGGACTTATGGTTAATGCCCTCAAAAGGGATTATCTTCTCATATGACTTTTGACTTTAGTAAATTATATTTCATTTTTTTTTTTCTAATAATAGGAAAAAAAAAGTTTTTTTTTTTTTTAGTAGCCATCATGTTGATAAGTTGCATTTTCAAAATTTGAAAAGTTGCATAGCTATTAGGAGCTATCCTTGGAGCATTCAATCTGTCCATTTTAGTATTCAATCTATCTATTTTAGTATTAAAATCTATTTTTTCTATTTTATGTGATTGCTTTTAAAATTACTCATATCAGATTATTTATTTAAATTTTTACACTACATTTCATTAAAATATCTTTTTTATCAATTTTATATTTCTTATGAACAGTACTGTGGCTAGAATCATATTTTGCATGAGCTTAGGTATTGTGGGATTGGTTGGGCAAATTGTGAAACTTATGCTATTTTAGATTGACTGATATGAATGCTCAAGCTTTTCGTACGTTCCCTTGGTAAAGTTGTTAAGTGATTGAAAGAAAAAGGAAAAAGTGGAAGCAAGATTTTAATGTGGTTCGCAAGTTTGGCTAATGCCCTACGTCTACATCTATGGAAATAACGTGGATTGCAAGTTTGGCCTGATTGCCGACACCTACATCTACATATAGAGAGCACTGCTGAAGTGAGGAATCATGAACCGGTACAAGATCATTAGCTTCATGTGAGGCCAGAATGGCTGCCTGATATGAACACAGAAAGTGTTACCACAAAAACAAAAACAAAAACAAAAAAAAGGTAAGTTATGTAAAAGATATGTTAATCAACTATATCTCTGGATGATGATGAAGCACATTGAAAATTATGTTACATAATTCTACAATTTTTCATAAAAGAAGCCTACACCCATGACAAAGAAAATGGAGGAAAAGAGAGAAAATAACCTACGGCCACATCTTGATAACTATAAGTCTATAAATGACTAAACTATCATGATTCTGAACGTAGTTGTCAATTATTGATTATGAAAATCCAGAACAAATAACATACCGCATTTAAATTCAATTTTCAATTTTCCATACCATTCACTTCATTTTCACGGACTGAAAAGCTAGCTGATTTGGGAAATCTCTTAAGTAACCAAAGTTAAAACAACTTAGTAAATAATATGCAAGAGTGAATTTTTCTGAAAACTTACTCTCATCAACAATCAATTTATATATGGTTCCCACAAAATTTTCAAAGATTTAGATACACAATAAGTCACCAAATTAACTACTATGTTTTGTGAGTTATTGATCTAAATTGCCATAGAAATTTAGGCAAGCTGACATCCTACAAGACTTGCCGATTCCTGAATCCGGGCCAAGTCAACTTACTACTGCACTTTACGTTGCATATGTTACACAAAAACAACAGAGAATGAGTGTCCTCTGTGAACAACTTTCTTTAAAAATTTTTGCAGGCCATGCACATTCCTTTGTTTGAAATTAATTAAGTTTCTCTTTCAATCTATATTGATGGATGCACATTTCTTTTATGCCTTTAGACGTTCATGTTGCTTTTGGTGTTGAAGTAGGGAAACCCTTGTTTTTTGGCTCTGGTAAATTACGTTTTAGCTCCTCATAATTAGCCTTGTGTTTCTTTCCTTGAAGGTGGGAACTAAAAGTTGTCTCACTTTGGGTTGTGACTTTTTTTTGGGTAAATCTTTGGGTGTTGCCATTTCTTCCATGTTTGTTACAGTCACTGTGCTTTTCCGAGTCTGAACAAGCTAGGGTTGATTGTGTTACCACTGTAGCATGCATTCGGGTTAGGTCTGGCTGATGAGTTCATTTTGTTGGATTAGGCATTTGTTGGGTTTAGTAAGCGGGCTTGCCTGATGCGTATTTTAAATAATTCATCAAATCTATATATAATATAAAACCAAAACTTATTAATTTCATAAAATTTTGACCCCTCACTTCAAAGGTTCAACAATTTTCCACATCAACTTTTAAAAAAATTAATGAAAAAAAATACTCTAATGCAAGTTATACTTCTAACCAAATACAATAACACTCTCACATTGTCTCTACTCTCTCCTATTTAAGAACTGCTCTCCCTTTTTTCTTAGCTCTTCAAATGCACCCTATCATCGCTCTAGAATGATCCTACCATCATTAACAAAAATACTGAGACCAAAGGCAGAATGTTTCATGCCATGTTAACTATTGAAGACCAAACTCTTTCTGTAGTGTATCATGATAACGTAACAAGCAATATGTGTAGCAAAAAAATTGACCAAGTTAAACATTTCTAAGCTTTCAAAACTTGGGTTTATTTTGTCAAAAAAGTATATAAATTTTCTTATCAGATTTAAAGTTAACATATATGGGAGACTATTTGGTTATTTAAAAAAAATTTGAGGAAAGATATAAGGAAAAGAACTAAAGAATGTACAATCTAAAAAAAAAAAAAAAAAAAAGACAATTAGGCAAAGGATTTTGGAGATTGTTGTTTTTGAATAAAAGCTAAAGTAAAATTTTTTGGAATTGTTTATGTTCATGTGCATGTATGTATTGGGTTTAATTGAATTGGAATTATCTTTGAAACTTTGGTTTTGATTAAATCATACAAAATATGTTCCGATATTTAGAGTTTTTGTATATGTTTTATTGTAGCTTAAACTTGGTATTTGAAGTGTTAATTCACAGTTTCATTGTTCATCTATTAATCTTAAGTAATAGTATTGTTATTTGTGATCAATATGAACTTTCAAACCTTCTCACAAGTGAATCGATTCACTTATGAGAAGGTTTAAAAGTTCTTATTGGCTTAGTAAACCTCAACCATCACCAGATAGCGTTTTAATGTCATTTGTACAAATAGGGAGAATCGAAGTTTCCTTGAAAGTTCAAATTGTGGCTTTTATAGTTGTGCATAAAATTATTAAAAGAAATCGAGCCCCTTTTTTCCCTTAATTTTTTATAGATGAAGTTTTCATAGACTAGAGCTCACCCTCACCATTTTGATAGAAATAATAATATTTAAGGATAGTCATGGATCTGGTATGCCGAACTCAACCCGAAAATTTTATCTATTGATACTTGGATTTCAATACCCTTAAAGTATTGTAGCCATCTCCTACTTGAAACTTTACCTACCGATACTCATACTCGACCCGAACCCTATTTTATTGCGTAATTGGGATTTTTTTATTTAAATAAAAAAAGTTGAAAATGTGATTATAGATGAAATTCAACAAATCCTGGCCCAGCAATAGACAACCTTCCGTGATAGATCTATCTTTTTCTCACTCTCTTTTTTGTTTTTTTGCAAAGCAAGTAATTCAATATGAACATTAATTTCTTCTTCTTCTTTTTCCTTTCTATGTTCAAATAAGACAAATGATGCTACGTTGATGTTTGTTTGGCCATTAATTTTGTCAATTATAAACACTTACTAGGCTTTGGAGGAAATAGAGAAAGAGAGGAAATTGCAACTCTATCGTTGCTTCTTCTTTAGAGTGAGAGAAAGAGCTTTGAGCAATTTGTTTAGACTTTTTAGATAAAGAGAGGAGAGGACAATCTTTTTAAAAAGTTTGGTGTAAATGTGGGTGGATATCCTTTGGCCATGTTGATGGTTAGGTGGGAGTGGCAGACCACTTTACTTTTTTTTTTTTTTTTTTTTTTGATGAGAAATACGTTTGTGATATGGCTTACGTGGGTTTGAGTGGTCAATCAAAGACAAAGAATCTGAATTATTTGCACTTCGTACACCGGTAAGGTCATTGCAATATTCAAGACAAGCATAAAATATTTTTATAATAAATACAATTTTTTCAGAAGAAATATTTAGATGTGAAACTATATTAACATAGATAAATATTTTTAAATTAAATAATGGTTTTGTTAAGAATACTAAAAATTATATATGATGAGTCGCTAATTCGTGCGATGCACGGGATTCTATAAAAAAAATATTGCAATTATCATTTGCTGCACTAAATAAGAATGTCGCAAGACTCACTAATCAAATGATACAACTAAATGGAGAAAACCCAAGCATAACATAAAATCTTCACTAATTCAAATATTAAACATTGTCAAACCTAGTGCACAATGTGCTTGTGCCCAATAAAAAATTATAAAGACAAATAAGGGATAAAGAAATCCTGTATATCATCTCCATAAAAATACATACATGCCAAAAAGACTAATACCACTACCATAGGTCCATTGGCAATGAAGTTATTTTTATAGTTACATGTATATTGTGAATAAACAAATTGCAATAATGATCGCAATCTTATTTTTATAATAAATAAATAGAATATAGTTACGAATTTCAAATTCTTTTGCTATGACTCAAAAAGAGTAGAGAAAGAACATAATACAAGAAATCTGCATTATATAGAAGAGTACATCATATATTTATTCAACATAAAACATTGAGTTTTATAAATCTTCTTTGCTTGCTCACATTCCCAACCACGTCTCTTGTGCTAAGATACCGTAGATATTGCTTTTTCAAATACATGAATAGACTTTGCCAATAAAGCCTTCTCCATGTCAAACCCTTTTGCTTTGCCTTGAAATAGTTCCTAGAAAATAGATGCTTTACCTAAGTTAGGGGCTTTGAAAACAGAAAAAGAATTATAGTATCTGAGAAAGTGCGATAACCACAACATATTGGTGTTATTTTCATATATAACAGATAACGAAATGTGGAAACGCCATTACTAAACAAAACCTGTTCTTTAAACTCAAAAAGTATCATTAACAGGCAATTCTGTCAACTTCTTCTCTCTTTTCTTAAGGGGAAAAAAAATTGCTTTTCACCTACCATAGGCAAAATGACCATAATTCAAAGCTCTACCCAAATACAATTTAGGATAGTTAAGGACAACCAATATGAGAATCAACTTCAAAATAATTAAATCATTTTTACCTTTAACATAAGCTTCTCAGCAAGTTTTAGGTGCGTGGATATAGTTAAGTATCTTTTTGAGGAAAGAGTGAGGTAAGAGAATATAAATACATGTACATTTATGAAAATTAATAAAAGGTGAAAACTTTTTGTGTGTGTGCAAGTGCTGCCATTGCTATTTTGTTGAGATTCCAAGTAGTGTGCAATGGGCTTAGCTTTGATTGAAAGTTATGCTCATGCCCACCAAATCTTTCTAACCCAGGACTTTGATTTTGATGATGTTTTAAAAAAAAAGTTGAAGATTGAAGATATTAAGTAGACATTAAACAAAAGTTATTCCCAATTAAAAAATTAAGCATAAGTTATTAATCTTAAATGGCGGCCAACATAATTCAAAGCATACCACATCAATGATTATGTTTGTTCAACATTAAAACAATGCTAGAATGGAGGGGTATAAAGCATTTGAACCAAAATATACAGAAGATTGAAAGCAATCACCAACCTTATTAGATCTTAGAATATCTATCAGTCCACTAGTGAGCTTCTAATCAATGGCCATGTGATAAGGAGAGGACCTTGTAGCCTCCTCTAAGTCAAATGGATTGTCTATGCACGTGGTAGCTGTAAGCGGTGTATTCTGTCCAGCTTCTGCCAAGTACTTCATCAACATGTTTGCACCATATTCCCAGCCAATGACCATCAATGTAATCCATGGCCTTGCCTTATTGATGAACTATATAGCTGTGAAGATATCATCGCTGTTAGCAGCTGTAAATAATTTACAGAAAACAGAATAGTAAAGAAGCTCCTACTATCAGCACATTCAAAAGAAACTTGTATTAGACGATTCTCCTGTCTATGAACCTCCCATGCCCACACCACTGAATTTTTAAAAAAAATATTAAAAAACTAGTCAGTCCTAATTCACCCCACACATCTGGAATGCGATCCCTCATTGCTTGATGTGATGCAATGAAAAACCATGTAAAGAAAAAGTCAGTAGTAGGAACGAATCTTAGCTTCCATGGTTATACCAAAATTTGAAACACAAACCTTACCATAAGTAACAAATAAAATTTGCACATAAATAGCAAAGCCAAGGTTGCAGAAGGAGGACGTTGGAAAGGAAGCTGGGGTCTGCAACCAAACAAAGAATCAAACAAAATCCCTCAAAAATCTAGATGCTGCTCATAAAGAAGATTCTTATAAAATTTATTTAAAAAAAGAAAAAGAAAAAAAAGAGCAAGGTATACAAATGACATTTTTTTGGCATGGTGTGTGTTGTATATTTGTATAGCTTTCTATGCTAATGATTTAGTGGATCTGTGTTGAAAGAAATTGCTGGATGTTAATGAATAGTAGTCAAATTCTGCGGTCCTTACTATGTTGTTAAAAGAAGCTCAAAATGGTAGAAAAGAAAAAAGTTCACAAAGTGGACTTTTAGCCACTCTATAACTCCTTTTCTTTTCTTTTATTTTTTCCCTGTTTTTTTTGGTTCTAAATTGATGAATCAGAGAGAATATGTTATTGTTTGAGTTCAATAGGTTCAATTATAGGCTTCTAAATATGTTCAAGTTATTTTGGATTTGAACTGTAACATGGAACTAATAAACTACTTCTACTACTTCTTTGGGCTTGGCTTTTTCTCAAACACCTTCTATACGTAAAGCAGCAAATAGGTTTAAGTCCCTACCAAGTGAGCAAAAACAACCTTACCATGTGGCTGAGGACCATTATAAGCAGTAGGAAGTAAACAAACCAAAATTGACAGCCTTTCTATAAAAGAACCAAGATGCAAACTAACACCAAAGTTGACATTCATCAGGTATTAATGTGTTTGTGTATGTTGTGTGTGTGTGTGTGTGTGTATATATATATATATATATTTCTTTTATCACAGACCACATATTATCAATTTATCATCAATAATAAGATCAAATTCAAAATCCAAAAATCAAGGCCTTCAAAGTAGAAAGGAACCTAAACACCAAACTTCCCATACAACAATAGCTACTTCATTAATTGAGTCAAAGACAACAACCCAAACTATCCAAACCCCAATTTTGGTTCAAAACTGAGATGGAAAAATAAATTTCCACCTTAAATCGCCAGAACCTAAAAGAAAAAAAGAAAAAGAAAAAAACCCTTTTAATGCCAACAAATCAAAGGCCAACTATTCAGCCACAGCAACCCAAAACACCAAAGTAGATCACCCACAACCACAAAAAAAAAAAAAAAAATCCATGAACAATTGAAGTGGAGAGAGAACGGTAAATAGGAAGTCAGAACTGGGCAGATAGATTTTCAATTGAAGAGCAAATCGGAATTCTTACTGGTGAAAAATTTCAAAAACCCAAACCAAACAAAACCCTAACTCACACATAGAGACAAAAGTTTATAGAGTTATACCTCTTTGGTATGAGCGAAGCAGCTAAGGAGGTAATTCTCTTAATCCTTTCAGGGTATTTGAGCTTCCAAAGCTTTTTCCAGTGAACATCAGTTTGTGGTTGGCGTATCAATGAGTTGCGTTGCAAGATGGTAGGCAGATTCAACGGAGAATTTTCCATTAAGGTTTGGTAACCATATAAGCTTGTCTGGTCTCGGAGTGGGAGGATGGGGAGAGGAAATTTTGCGATTTGGGAGACGGAAAAAAAAGTAGAGAAGAGATGTGTTTTGAGTTTTTGATTTTCAGAGTTGGGGAGAATAGTTATATGGTCTGGTTTCAAAATTGGGGAGAAATTTTAGCTGAAATTTTCGGGTATGAATGAGAAGTTGAAACGTTACTCAATACATTTTAGTATTTTAACTTCTTTTTTTTTATTTGAATATATTTTTCAGTTGAAAAAATATATTTTTTTAATAATGCTGACGTGTAAAATTGTGGAGAAGACAAAAGCTCCGGTTTTATATAGATATATAGATGACATGCAGTTAAGAAATTCTATTTTTTTTTTAGCATTTCTATTTGCTCAAAAAAAATCTTAGAGAGGAAAGGTTCCTTATTAGAGAAAGTAGTCTTACACGATAAAGAAATATTTAGAGACGAAGAAATAGAATTTGGGTTGCTTCCAAAAAGCAATAGATACGTAATAAGAAGAAGAGGAAGAATTAAAATAAAATAAAATAAAAAGATGAAATTTGGATTTGACCAAGGAAATCTTGACGTTTGGAAATTAGGATCCAACTTGAATTAGTTTATTGAAAATAGCTCCACCCATTTATACCCAACAAAACCAACGTTCAAACGTTAAATTTAAGGAACATACTGGGAGTGGGATGTTGGACACGAGTCTCCATTCTTATATACCTTATAACAGCATCCACGTTAGTGGAGTTATTTTTTTTAGCTATTTGATACTATAAAAAGTTATTTTATCTATTTTACTTACTCATGTTACAAAACATCTAGTATTGCTAGATCTATTTTAGCTTTCAATATAATAAAATAATATAAACATTATAATAAAATAATATATCTACTACAATAAACAATAAATACTTAATAAAAAGAAAAAAAAAACCCACACAAACCAATACAAGCCACAACCACTGTTAGCCAGGAACAACCATCACAACCACAGCCAAAAACCAAAATTAGCCAAAAATCACCACACAAATCACCACCAACACAGCCACACCACCACTGACCCACGAAACCCAACCACCACGAAACTCAGAAAAACCCACGAAACCCAGCCAAACCACCACCAAACCTACTCTTCTTTTCTTCAAGCCACCAAACCCACTACCCCAAATCAATTACCACCACCAAACCACAACCACCTTCACGGCAGCCTCAAGCTTAACCAAAAAAACAGCGACCAACAGGAAAAAAAAAAACCAGCAGAAAAAATCAACCCACGAATTGGAACAATGGTACAATCGAAACAATCCACAACCTAATCAACAACCCACCACCACCAACACCAACACCCACAAACCCATACCCACTACCACCCACATCTACCACCACTGTGGCCACACCAACCCACGAACCCCACCACCAACATAGCCACGCAAAGAATCCCACACCAAGAAAACCACGCCGCCTTGCTGAGCGAGAATCCCACACCGAGAAACCCACGGTGCCACACCGAGAAATCCACTCTAAGTTACCTAGCAACCCACGCCGACGTTGGGCAGGGGCTTGGGTCAGTGCTGGGCAGGGGTAGGCAGTTTTGTCAGCGAGAGTGAGGAAGAGAGAAAAAAAAATGGAAATGGGAGAGGATGAGACTGAACTGAAAGAGAGAGAGCAACAAACAAAAAAAGGAGAAAAAAAAAAGAAAAAAAGAAAAGAAAAAAGAAGAAAGGTAGAAATATTATTTAACTGGAGGGAGCAATAAAATATAATATATTGGTTTAGCTTTTGAGCTATACTGCAAAGCCATTTTTTGCTGAGAAGCTAAATTTTTTAGCTATACCTCTACCATTGCAACCTCACTTTTATGATCGATGGTGCTAAAAATAGCAATATAGTTTTTTTAGCACCACCAATGAAGTTTTCCCTGCTAGCTAAACTAGTTGAAGGCCTGAAACTTTTTCTATTTCTTTGTTTTTGTTTTTAAACAGGGGTCGGATTCATGCAAAATCAAATCCAATTATCTTTTACCCATGATAAACAGGGTATTATCCAAAACTTTTGGGTTTGGTTGAATATCCATTATGTAATGGGTTTGAACAATATCTTCTAAAAGGAAAACAGATTTCAGAGAACCTTTTCTTGGATTCGAAAGAGAGAGTATTTAGGCTCGACCTGAACCAAGGAATCTCTTAGATATGTATTATATTTTAAATGGGCTAAATAAAATAAATAATACAATTTTGGGGACTCACAAAAATACCTCGAACTCGAATGATATCGCAATCTTTTTTACGTACAATGCCGTGTAGAGGAAGAAAGCCTGAGGGTCGTAAACTTTTTTATATGCATTATTTTTTTAGGGTCTTGTTAACTAGTGCTTTTAGGACATTTATTAATAGATACTTTAAGAAAAATTTTGATATCACTGTCAATGGAAATATACAAAACTATAAAAAAAATAAAAAATAAAAAGTCGATTATTTTTTTTCTTTTCCCATAAAAAATTTCTAAAAATATTCTTTAAATTAATGACTTCAGGACATCCGTTAACTTTTCTTATCCTTTTTACCAAATAGAGATTTAGGGGTTGACATTCTTAATTCATATTTTTCATTGTGCAAACCAATCATTTTGCCTCATAAATTTAATATATAAACTGATTTGTCAAATGAGTGAGTACTGCAACTTGTGGTTCTCTATGCGTATACATCTTAAGATTATAGATTATCAATCCGTCTTCTAGTATAGTTATGTGGTGGAGGTTAAAGTCCATAAGAGAGTCAAATTATTACTTTGGAGGATTAAGGGTAACATACTTCCAACTAAAGACAATCTTCAACAAGGCTTGGGTATAGGTGAAATAGGGTGTGTGTTGTGTGAGGAAACAGTGGAATCTGGCCAGCACATGTTTTTCAATTGCCCCGTGGCAAGGGAAATATAGTTTGAATGTTGGGGAATATATGCTGATAAACTAAATGTATCTAACAATTTAGACATAGTGAAGGTGATCTTAGATCCTCCAATCCAGCCTACGTCTTCTATTCATCAGTTTAAGGAAGTGGCAGAGTTGTGTACATTGCATATGACCTTAGGACTGGAATCCATTTGGATCCTTTGAAATAAGATCATTCACGATGGTGAACAGGTAGTTAATATCACAAACCATATTTGCAATCTCAGAAACAAAGACAAAGAGTATGTGCTGGCCTTAGAACAATCTAAGGATTTTTATGTTGGCAAGGTAATCTCTTGGAAACCTCCTACTGCTGGAGTAGTCAAACATAATGTTGACGTAGCTGTCGAAAAGATTTTACTACCTTAGTTTTTGTTGCTCGAAATGAAGTTGGAGATGTCATTAAAGGTTGGGCTAAAGTTTATGAAATATGTGATCCTGTGCAAGCTGAAGCAACTTCAATTCTATGGGCATTACAAATTACCAGGGCAGAATATATGGAGAGAATTCAAGTGCAGGGTCATGCTAAAAGTTGTTTTCACTTTTCATGCTATTAAAGAAGGCTGCTCCATCGCTACTTGAACCATCCAATCTATAATTTGTGATGTTGTAGAGTTTAGCAAATTTTTTTGTTAATTGTTATTTCAATTGGGTTAGAAGAGTTGGTTCTACTTTCTTTTAATAATATGATCGGTTTATTAGCCCCCCCCCCACCCCCCCAAAAAAAAAAAAAAAAAAAAAAAAAAACTATAAGATGAATTAGATATAAGATGACCAGTAGTAATTAACTTGGTTGTCCAAGTGTTTCTAATTTGTTATCATAAAACCATCAAAACATTATTACTTGAAATTTATTGGCATGATTAGCAAATGTATAAAAATAAGCTTATTTTTACTTATGAACTAAATTACTTATTGACAAAACCAAGCACCGTTAAGTGGTAAGAACTGACAAGTCCCGTTGGCTTTACAAAGCCTAGACTTAAATTTCAACAAAGTACTCACAAGAAAGAGAGGAATGAAAATTTTATTAGAATACTTCAAAATCACAAACAAATAGATTAGGCTACTACCTTAAGAGCTCACTACAACATTTTCTCTCATACACTCACATCATACATCTATCCCCTTTTATAGGGTGGAGTTACAAGAGCTATCATTATTGTCATGACTCTTTGTTTCATAACAGAAAATTCTAGAATGTGAAAAACTCAAAGGCACAAATGTTTTGGAATGACAAAAGACACAAACAGTTATGGAAAAACAAAAGACACAGACTATTATGAAATATCAAGAGGCAACTTTTGGTTTACCACTTCCAACACTCCCCTTTAAACCAAAAGCATCTTCACACCAAGCATTGTCCTCAATCTTCTGAATCTATCAACTGTTAAGGCTTTGGTAAAATGTCTGCTACTTGCTCTTTTATATTGCATTAATACTTGAGCTTAACAACTTTTTGTTTCACATAATCTCTCAAGAAATGATACTTCAAGTCAACATGTTTGCTCCTTCCATGTTAAACTGGATTTTTAGAAAGTTTTATGGCAGACTTGTTATCCACATAAATAATTATGGATTCTTCTTATGGATGTTCAAATTCTTTTAATAAATTCTTCAACCATATAGCTTCGCAAACAGAAGAGGATACTACCACATATTCAGCTTCACATGTTGACAAAGCTACAATACTCTGCCTTTTAGACATCCTAGTGAAAGCTATTGATCCAAGATAGAAAACATATCCAGTAATGCTTTTCCTTTCATCTTGATCACCTTCCCAATCACTATCGGAATATCCATATAATGCAACATCATTATTATATGAATATAAAATACCGAAATCCATGATACCTTTTATATATCTTAGGATCCTCTTTGCTGCAAGCTAGTGAGATTCCTTTAGTTTCTCCATATATTCGCACTAAAAACCAACACTATAAACAATGTCTGGCCTTCTAATTGAGAGGTACCTTAAACTTCCAATCAAACTCCTAAACAGAGTTGGATCTATACTTTTCCCTTCTCCTTCTCTTGTCAATTTTAGATCCACTACAACAAGTTTATTGACAGCATTGCAATTTTTCATATTAAATTTGTCAAGCAATTCCTTTGCATATTTTTTCTAACATATGAAAATGTCATCTAGTTGCTGTCATACCTTAATCTTATGGAAAAATGACATAAGTCCAGAGTTGGTCATCTCGAACTTCTTAAACATAGCTTGTTTAAACTCATGGATCATTTGCTAGCTGTTTCCTGTGAATAACAAATTATCAACATAAAGACAAGCTATAAGAATATTTCACCATAGGCATTCTTCTTGATGTAGACTACATGCTCATAAGGACACTTGACAAAACCACTTCCTTGAAAATAACTGTCAATACGAGAATTCCAAGCTTGAGGAGCTTACTTTAGCCCATATAAAGCTTTCTTTAAAAGATACACCTTTTCTTCTCCTTTAACCACAAAACTTTCAGGCTACTTTAAATACACCTTTTCTTCAAGTATGCCATTTAAGAATGCCGATTTGACATCTAGTTGGTATATTTTCCAACTAGGATGTGCTGCAAGAGAAATTAACATCGTCACTGTGTCAAGTCTTGCTTTTGGAGCAATGACTTCTTCATAGTTTACCCCATACTTTTGCCTGTGACCTTTAGCAACAAGTCTTGCCTTATAGCACTTAATACTCACATCAGCTGTGTGCTTAATCTCATACACCCATTTCACACCAATGGTTCTTTGACCTAGAGGAAGTGTAGTCAATTCTCATGTATTGTTTTTCTCAATGGCATAAATTTCATCTTGCATGGCATTCCTCCAACAATTCTCTTTCACAGCTTCTTTCAAGGTAAAAGGCTCATGGTCCGCATATAATTCTCTTCAGTTTGTGCATAGATATCTTCTAGGTTTCTCATTTTGATTGGTGATGGAGATGGAGATGGAGAAATGCTGCTTGGGCTTCAAATTGATGAAGTGCCTGTTGATGATGCATAGCAGTGGGGTGTTGAGGAAGGTCTCTCTTAACCATCATAATTCACATATTCTTCTTGCCATTCTAACTCAAGTGGCTTCTCTTTACTTGTGATGTCATCATTCCATCTTCATGACTCATCTTCACTGAAAATGACATCTCTATTCACCACTACTTTGTTGGTAAGTGGATTGTAGAGTTTATAAGCTTTCAACTCCTCACTATACCCAATGAAGATGCACTTCTTCCCATGATCATCCAACTTCTTTCTCTTAGTCTCAGGCACTTGAGCATATGCAATACACCCAAAAAATTTTAAGTGTGACACACTTAGTTTGTAGTCACTCCATGCCTTTTGTGATGTCATATTCTCAACACTTTTTAAAGAGCATCGATTAAGTAAATGGGCTGTACATGCCACTACTTCTACCCAAAAATTCTTTGACAAACATTTTTCTCTAAACATGGTCCTTGTCATATCAAAGATAGTCCGATTTTTCCTCTCTGCAATACCAATTTGCTGTGGTGTGTATGCAATTGTAAATTGTAAATTGTTGCTTGATGCTATTTTTCCTGCAATAATCTCGAAATTGATTTGAGGTGTACTCGCCACCTGTGTCAGATCTAAGTATTTTGATCTTATAACCACTTTCCACTTCAACATGTACCTTGAAATTTTTGAATATAGTGAAAGTTGCAGATTTTTCTTTGATAAACTATACCCATAATTTTCTATTGAAATCATCAATAAAAGAGATGAAATATTTGTTACCTCCAACAGAAACTGGATCAAATGGACCACAAATATTCATATGCACCAGCTCTAATGGTTTAGGTGCTCTCCATGATCTCCCACTTGGAAAATGACTTCTTTGTTTCTTGCTAAGAGTGCATACCTTACATACATATTCTGGCTTTTCAATACTAGGCAATCCATGCACCATGCTTGATGTGGATAATAATTTAAGGACACTGAAATAAAGGCAAAGATGCCACTATCATGACTCATTTTTTACAGGCCCATGGAAACATTTCTCCATTGTTGAGTTAAGATGGAGTGGAAACATACGATTGTGACCCATTTGAATTTTTGCAACAAGCCATCCTTCAGCATCCTTCAAAACAAGAGAGAGTTTCTCCATGTGTATAATATACCCATTTTCTAGGAGTTGCCAAATACTAAGAACATTGCTTTCCATGTTAGGCACATAGTACACATTGGAGATGAATTGCAAAACACCATTTATTTGACATATTCTAATTTTTCCTTTACCTTTTTTAGGCAATTTGGATGAGTCTCCCAAACGGACATCGCCTTAATCACCTTCAACAAGCTCAACAAAGAGCTCCTTTTTTTTCCACTCATGTGGTTGCTAGCTCCATAATCAAGAAACCACACCTCTTGAGAATTATTTGCCTCTTTTTGTGCAAAAAGAAGTGTACATTCTTCTTTTTTAACATTGGATGCCTCAACAAGATTAGATTGTTCATTGTGCTCCTCAGATTTATTGTACCAGCAATCTGATGCATAATGTCCAAATTTGTTGCAATTGAAACTTTCGACATTTCTATTACCTCCACATCCACAAGCAGATTTGCCTCTAAATGTTCCTCTTCCACGACCTTTGCCATGGTTGTTATCAATATATCCTCCACGGAAGCCATCAGGCTTCTCCTCTCTTAGAGTCAATTTTGATTCTAATGCTTGCTCAATGACAATAGAGCTAGAATTTTTTTTTTCCATACGCTGCTTAAGCACTTGAAGAGATCCCATTAATTCCTTAATTGAGAGAGTCTCCAAATCTTTGGACTCTTCAATAGCCACCATGACATGCTCAAATTTATTTGCAAGAGATCTTAATATTTTCTCCACCACACGAACATCTTCAAGACTCTTTCCATTACTTTTCAAACGATTAACAATTACAAGTAATCGTGAAAAATAATTAGAAATAGTCTCACCATCTTTCATGTGAGAAACTTCAAACTCGGCACAAAGTATTTGCAAACGAACTCTTTTCACACGATCGACACCGTTGAAGAAAATGCCAAGAATCTCCCATGCTTCTTTACTCGACTCTGCTTTGGCAATTTTCTCAAAAGTTGACTCTGCATTGTAGGTGGCTTCTTGCTCACTTGTGGGTTCTACATACCCATCAGTGACAAGCTCCCATAGCTCTTGTGATCCAAACAATGCTTTCATTTGAATTTGCCAGCTCTCATAATTTTCTTTTGTCAATTTAGGAATTTGTGGTTGCACCATGTTAGAAGACATCTTCACTAATGGTGTAGACTCTAGGCTCTAAGAATTTGCCAGCTCTCATACCACTTTGTTGGCTTTACAAAGCCTTGACTAAAGTTTCAACAAAGTACTCACAAGAAAGAGAGGAGTGAAAATTTTATTAGAGTATTTCAAACTCACAAACAAAGAGATTAAGTTACTGACTTGAGAACTCACTACAACTATTTCTTCCATACACTTTCACATCATACATCTATCCCCTTTTATAGGGGGAAGTTACAAGAGCTGTCATTATTGTCATAACTCTTTATTTCATAACAAAAAATTATAGAATGTGGAAAACTCAAAGACACAAATGTTGTGAAATGACAAAAGACAAAAAAAATTATAAAAAAACAAAAAAATACAAACTATTATAAACACCTTTTGGTTTACCACGTCTAACAAGTTCTATAGTCTAAGACATCAATAATAGCTCCACCAAATGACTAAAATCTTTTGCAACAGTGCCATTCGGGCTAGAAGTGACTTGTACAGTATGTTTGAGGGCTTGGGCCTTCTCCCAAAATGAGTTCCAAGCTATTGAGCAATCCACTCTTAGTGAGAATTTCATCCTCAACTTTAACACCAATCTCCCACACTTCCTCCATCATTCTTCCAGTCATGTGATAGTCAGCAAAGAACGGCTTGCAAATCAGTGGCACACCATTTGCAATACTCTCGGCCACAGAGTTGCTACTACATTGTGTCACAAACACAGCTATTGAAGCATGCGCTAGTACTTGGGTCTGAGGTGTCCATGCCACTATTTTCCCTTGCATCCCAATTCTCTTAACAAACTATTTGGGCAACAGATCTTTTATGTTATCCTTGAGAGACCAAAGAAATGGAATTTCACTCACTTCTAGTGCCTCCGCTAGTGCTATTAACTCATTATCCGGTGGTGTAGCCACAGTTCCCAAGCTTACATACGAGACCGACCTTTCCTTTTGCTCATCCAACCATGCCATGCACCCCGTTAAATCCAAACCCGAGTGTGATGGCAGCGATGCTATGTAAAAACCCACATTAAGCACCTTTCGAAACTTCAATTTGAGATCACGATTAAGAAGAGGAGGGTTTAGTTCTTCATAAGAGTTCAACACCACAGCACTAGCTCGTGGTAACACCAATCCAACTTGATTAAGCATGCGTGAGAAAAGTGACCCTTTTATGTTCTCTGACAGCACCTCCTTAGGAAAGTCCGTAACATGCATTTGTGACAAACCTGGATGAATTCCAAGGTTGCACCTTTAACTTCAAGTTCAGCACCAGACTTATTGATAAAAATTCAGGAATGGACCTATAGGGGGGGCCAAAGGGGCCCAGGCCCCACTTGGCCCAAAGGAAAAAAAAAAAAAATTAGGCCCCCCCTTACCCAAAGAAAAAAAAGAACAAAATTCTTTTTAATAGTTATATATATATATATATATATATTTTTTTTTTTCTAGAGTTGTGCCTCACTCTTCCAAAAACTTAGACTCTCTCACTTTTAATTAGTCTCGCCCAACTAGCAACCACCCAACTAAAAAACTTAACAAAAACAAAATTTTAAAATAAAAAATTTCAATCAACCCAATATTAGAGTACTAGCATTAGGTGTTCTAAATGGCAAATATTTAGTATTTAAAACACCAAATACCAAAAACACTATTGTATAAGACATTTCAAATGCTATATAGTAAAAGTAAGTTTTGGTTTGTGAAAATAAATTTTTTTTTTTTTTTGCAATAGTTGATACTCTTAAGAAACAATATTATTTTGTGTTTTTTGTCTTTGTTGGTAAATGATTGCATCTAATGTATTAAGAAACAATGATTTTGTGTGTTGATCTTGGTTGATATATAGTTTGTTAGTACTCTATGGATATCTATTTAGATTTATTTTTTTCTTATATTTCGGCATCCCATAGCTTGAAATCCTAAGTTTGCTTAGTATAAGACATTTCAAATGCTATTTAGTATTTAGAACACCAAATACCAAAAACACTATTGTATAAGACATTTCAAATGCTATGTAGTAAAAGTAAGTTTTGGTTTGTGAAAATAAATTTTTTTTTTTTTTTTTGCAACAGTTGATGCTCTTAAGAAACAATATTATTTTGCATTTTTTGTCTTTGTTGGTAAATGATTGCATCTAATGTATTAAGAAACAATGATTTTGTGTGTTGATCTTGGTTGATATATAGTTTGTTAGTACTCTATGGATATCTATTTAGATTTATTTTTTTCTTATATTTTGGCATCCCTTAGCTTGAAATCCTAAGTCTGCTTATGGAAAAAATGTTCACGGATATGGTTTTTATAAAGGTGAGCTGAAAGAGAGCCTGGCAAAGGAGCCCAAACTGCCCAAACTGGGATCCAAGGAACATGCAAATCCTCAACAAGCTCCATGGCAAATTTCAAGAATGCATTAGAGATCAAGCAGGAGATTTTCTTACCAATCTCTAACACTGCCACTTCTATGCCTCTTTTGAAGTTTTCTGGCGAGGTCTTAATGAAAAGTTCCACAACCTCAATTGGATTTAAGGAAAAAACGTACATTTTTTTACCACAAAAAAATGTACGTTTTTAGACCCCTTAAAACACAACCAGATTAACCTAGTTATTTAGCCAAGTGATTAACTTAGGTAAATTATGCACATCTTGGTTAACACAAATAAATCATATCATTGAACAGTACAGAAAATAAAAAAACACAACGATATGATAACCCAGAAAAACCAAACCAATAAAAAACCTAGGGACGATTTAACCTAGCTATCCTCAAGGTAAAACAGCAAATCCACTATGAAAGAATTGGAGTTTGTACAATAGAACTTAAACCACTAACATTCTATTGCTGTCTCGAGTAAAAAACTTACTACCACAACCCCATGATAACTCCGAGTTCACGGACTACTTTTTTCCTTGGCCTTTGCAAAACACCAACACCCACATTTGTGACATTGAGATCCCACTAAAAGGTTTAGAAACACAAACTCTCCTACTTGGGACTCCAAGATCACCCTTGAAGGTTTAGATTATCATCACCTTTGATGACTTGAGAAGGCAGCAACTTCTACAATACCGAATCTTAAGATTTTTCAAGGAACAACACTGGTAGAAGACATGAAAGCTTTTTAGGTACAAAACCCTAGATACAAAAGAGGCACACTCTACTCTTTCTAAAAAGCCTTATAAAAATGTGCTTATGGTTTCCTTTATATACTAGGAGAAGTAAATTTGAAACCCTAATACTTAATGGGCTTGAATTGCTATTTAGGCTTAATTTAAATTCTACAGATACGATTCTCGATCGGTCGAGCCTGTCTTTCGATCAGTCGAACCACGTAAATTTCAAATTCCTCTTTCTACAGCTTGTATGTTCTTGAATCATGACATGAATTACCTAGAGCATTGTCTAATGATACATATAGACTCTAGGATCTATATCTAGACAAGTTTGTGTTCACGATTTGCCAATTGTTCTAAACTTTTAGAACCTAATAAAAAAAAATTGTTTATACATTTTAGGGATAATTATACTTTACCCATCTGTGGTTTGCCTCTAATTTGACTTGCCTACCCGTGGTTTCAATTTTGACACTTTACCCTTTACCCACCTATGATTCCCTCCGTTACTAATCCATAATGCACCTCTCCTTCAGCAGTTACTCTAACACATAATATGTCAAAAACAAAAGCCTAAACCGATCAAAACAATCCTCACTCCCAAAACTCACTCCCTTCCAACTTGCTCACCAAACTAAGATCCAAGATGCTAAATAAAAAAATAAATATATAAATATATATATATATATATATATATATATTGTTAGGTTCTAAGAATTAGGAACTAATGTATTAGAACTTCAATTTGTATGTTGGCAAACCATGATCAAAACAATGTTTAGTCATGTGTTAGACTTGCTCAAAGTATGGGTCTTAATGTAAAGTTGGAATCGAGTTGTTGTGCAGAATTACTGTTAACTTTCTGACAAACTCGATCGATCGAAACTGATTTTCGACCGATCGAAAATGTTTTAAAATCAATGGAAAAGTTTCTGGTTGACTCGATCGATCCACGCTGAGTTTGGATCAATCGAAGCTGTTTTTCGACCGATCGAATTTAATTTTCGATCGATCGAACATCGTGCTGAATGTTTTTAAAAAGGAGTTTTCCACGTGATCTCTTTACCTTTTCAAAAAACTTTTTCAACCTTTTTTGTCTCCCTACCAACCGGTCAAGCTATTTTTGGGTGGATTTGTTGTTTTCTTCCGTTCTTTTTGCTACATCTCTTTCTCCCAAGGCTGGTAAGTCCTTTTTGCCCCTCCTTTTGAATTTATTTTCATGTTTCATGCATTATTTTCATGCATTTTTGGGTATTTTCGGCATTTAGGATTTTTGTCTTTTTGGGGTTGATTTTGGTTTTTTTCTTTAAAATTTTCCATGGGTTTTTGTGGGGACACTATACATAAGCACTCCATATGGTTTGATTTGATTATTTTGGTGTTTTTGTGGAAAATTTGAAATTCTAAGGCTTGAAATTGAGAAAATTGGGAGTTTTGTTCAATTTGATTGAAATTGATGAAATTGGCTTGTTGGATTGATAAATTTGATCATTATATTGTGTCAATTAACCATTGTGTTGATCAATTTATCACTTTGTTGTGTTTTGAAAATTTAGGGTTTTCAAATTGGGTATTTTTTATAAAAATTAATTACTCAAGCCAATTTTGTTAATTTGAATCATGTTTAAACTTGTTACTGCATTAGTACATGCATCATTTGGTGTTCATACTCATGCATCATATAGATTTGCTATATCTCTATATTTTATGCTGTGCTAACTTGCAGTCTGCCCTTGGTCTTTGGTTTTTTGCTCTTCTTTTTCTGTGTCTCTCTTTATTCCTTAGCACCATGCCTAGGAAAACTAGTGCCTGTAGGACTTCTGACCCTTCACCTTCTTTCGATAGTGATCGGTTTCCTAGTGCCCAGAACCAAGAGACCTATGAAACCCTTAATCTTAGGCGTCAAATTTGGGGTGAGCGTAGGGTCATCTTAGATGAGGTTGATCCTGAGGTGAGACGGAACTTTGAGCGTCGGGGTTGGTTACCTCTACTTGATTTTGAGCGTCCTCCTCCTGCTTCTTTGATTAGAGAGTTCTATTCGAACCTCTCTATCCATGTCTACGATAACGACACCTTGGTAAAGGTGTGGTTACGTGGTGGAGAGTATCGCATTACCCCTCGGGTAGTGTCTGATGCTCTTGGGGTGCCCATTGTGGACCATCCCGTTTTTCCTTATGAGGAGTCTCCACCTCTTGATGACGTTTTGTCATACATCACTGGGTCTTCTATCCAGTAGGGTTCTGATCCTCGGATCACGTCAGCTGAGCTTTCCAAGCTGCACTATCTTTTCTTTAGGATAGCGTGTCATTCTTTATGGCCGATTTCTCATGTCCACACCATTCCTCTTGAGCGGTGTGTCTTTCTGTATGCGCTAGTTACTGATGCTCCTATCAGTTTTCCGCATTTGTTCCTTCGTTCTTTGAACGAGATTCATCGGTCTAGCTCTACGGCTCATGCTTTATTCTTTCCTATTTTCATTCATAGGATTCTTCTTTTTCTCGGTCTAGATGATTTTCCTGTTTCTGAGCCTGTTCATATTATCGCTCCTATTGGTGCTACCTTTTTTAGGCAAAGGGCTGCTCAACTTCGAGCTAGCTCTAAGCGTCCTAGGGTAGAGTCTTCTGGTGTCACTCCACCCCCCTCTTCTTCTGCAGATGTTCCTGCAGCTGAGCCATCTGCTGATCCTGTTGCTGCTGCTGCTGCTGATGTTCCTCCACCGTTTGATGAGATTTCTGACCTTCGTCAAACTTTGGATACTGTCGTGACCGTTCAAGCGGCTCATGGTCAGTTATTGGTGGACATCCTTGATGAGCTACATGCCTTGCGAGCTGATCTGGCGAGCTCTCATCGTTCTCCTCCACCTCCTTTTGATGATGAGTGAGTGTCCTTTGGCAATTCGTCACAAAAAGGGGGAGTGCATATTGTATATCTTGGAGATTTTTTATAGAGGAGATTTTTGTTTTAGGGGGAGTTTTGAGCTTTTGTAGTTTTGTGATACCTTGGAGCTTGTGGAGTTATTAGATTGTATCTAGGCGCTTCACTTTGTATTTACTTTTTTTGGCTCTTGATTAGGAGATATATGTTTTGTGATACATTGGTTACTGATATGTTTCTTGTTTCACTATACTTCATTGCTTATTGATTTATATTTATGATGTTATTCATGATATATGTCTTTATTTTGTGTTATGTGAAATCAATAAGTTTTTTTTTATATTCCTTGTAATATTCCTTGTTTTTTCTTTCCACACATGCGTTTATGTGTTTGTTAAGTGTTACAGGAATATACAGGTTGTTTTCAGTCGAGCTGCTGTCTACTTTGCAACTGTTGGATAGTAGTTTAGGTTGAATTGTCTAAGTGGCTATTTATGTTGTAATGGGCTATTTCAATGTGTAAACTTTGAGCTTTTGTTAAGTCTGTGTTTTGTCACGGATTGCCAAAGGGGGAGTTTGTTAGGTTTTAAGAATTAGGAACTAATGTATTAGAACTTCAATTTGTATGTTGGCAAATCATGATCAAAACAATGTTTAGTCTTGTGTTAGACTTGCTCAAAGTATGGGTCTTAATGTAAAGTTGGAATCGAGTTGTTGTGCAGAATTACTGTTAACTTTCTGACAGACTCAATCGATCGAAAATTAGACTCGATCGATCGAAAATCGGGCAGATCTTTTTTCTGCAAAATTTTCCAACTCAGCCCTAGTCCATTTAATTTATAGGGTTTTATGTTTTGCCCTAAGTATATAAGGGAAAACCCTAGCCACGTTTTTAGAGTTCTGTTTTGTTGTGTTTGTGAATCTCATTGTGAGATCTAGAGGTGTTTGCCTTCACATACACTTAGGGTTTACAAACTTGAGATTCATGTCAAGAGTTGTGTAAATCAATACAGTTGCAGAATCAAAAGAGTACAAAGATATACAAGCAGGTGCGCTTGTGGATTTGCTGAAGAATTCAAGAAAGAAGGAGTCCATGGATCTCGGAGCTATCATGGGGTCATGGTAGTAAGTTTCCTACACTTGGGTAGCAATAAGATGTTAGTGGTCTAAGTCTTATTGTGTAAACTTCGATTCTTTCATAGTGGATTCAGTTTACCTTGAGGATAGCTAGGTTAAATCCTCCCCAGGTTTTTACCGGTGTGGTTTCCTGGGTCATCATATCTTTGTGTTATTTATTTTCCGCTGCTTTGTTGCTTTTGCTTATTTGTGTTAACCCAGATTTAATTAAATTACCTAAGTTATCACTTAGCTAATTTATTAGGTTAATCTGTTGGGTTTAAGGGGTCTAAATGAACTGACATATATATATATATGTCAGTTCGTTTAGACCCCTTAAACCCAAACAGATTAACCTAGAGACATATATATATATATATATATGTCAGTTCGTACCGCATAAGTAATCGATGAAACACACCTCATGACTAGCCGAGTCCAATTCTCATGGAATCCCACTTTGGTCATTATTTGTTGTAGACAGCCCCATTCCACCCAATCATAGGCCTTACTCATATCTAGCTTCAACGCCATCTCCCCACACTTACCCTTTTTCCTTCTATTGATGTGGTGCATTAGCTCATGAGCCACTAGCACGTTATCAATGATGAGCCTATCTGATATGAAGGCACTTTGATTCTCACACACAATATCCTGTAGAACCATCTTCAACCTGTTCGCCACTGCTTTAGATGCTAACTTGTAGGCCACATTGCACAGACGTACTGGTCGGTAGTCCGTCATTCTTTCAGGGTTCTTTATTTAGGAATAAGAACTATGTGAGTTTCATGAAACTTAGGGGGAGCTGCACCATGGTTAAGAAAATCCAGAACAGTCTGTATAACAATAGAGTTTACAGTAGGCCAAAAATGTTGGTAAAATAAGGGGGGCATACCATCAAGTCCTGGTGCCTTCATGGGGTGCATTTGCTTCAAAGCTTGCTCTACCTCAGAAGCTTGGAATTCTTGTAGGAGTCTGGAGTTCATCCTATTAGTCACTTTGGAGTGAATAGCATCAATAAGTTCAGCACTAACATTCGGTTGAGAGGATGTAAAGAGTTGCTCAAAATACTCCACAAAAGTCCTACCAATCACCTCCTCATCCTCCTGCCAAGTATCCTCAGCATCCCTAATCCGGTGGTTGGTGTTTCCTTGGTGTCTGTTGGAAGCTTTGGCATGAAAGAAAGAAGTATTACGATCCCCATACCTTAACCAGCAATTCCTCGATCTCTGATGCCACATATCTTCCTCAACCACCATCAATCGGTTTAGCTCCATCTTCGTGGCATGGATCTCCTCCATCCGTGCATGCCATCCTATCTCCCTTCCAACCTTTGAAGTTTTTTCTATAGTGCTGCAATCTTCTAAACCACTCGGCCAAAAGTAGTTTTGTTCCAAGTTGAGAGTGACCTCCCGCATTCCTCCAAGCACTGTGTGAATTGGTGTTGAGTACCTATACAACTCCCCCTCTCCCATGCTTCCTTAACCACCTCCATGCATTGTTCATCTCTTAGCCACATAGCTTCGAACCTAAACAATTTTTGTTTACGAAGCGCTTTTCGACCAGTCCGGGGAGTTTTGAGGACCAACATACTATGATCCGACCTCGAGGTGGCCACGTGAAATAATCGAACATTTGGGAAAATAGTCAACCAGTCTAAGCATACCAAAGCCCTGTCCAAACATTCCCTGACCCAACCATGTGCCCCCAATTTCCTACTCCAAGTATAGTCCGCTCCAAAATAACCCAGGTCTCGGAGTTTGCAACGGTTTATCGTTGCCCTGAAGTTGTTCATCTGCCATTCCGGTCGTATTTTACCACCCACCTTCTCCCCTAGGTGTAGTATTTCAGTGAAGTCCCCCATGCAAATCCACAGGAGAGTATACCTTTTCTCCAGCTCCTCCAACAAATGCCATGATTCCTCCCTTTTACTTGTTTCAGGGTGTCCATAGAAACTAATAAACCTCCACTTCTTGGTGCCATACTCGTCAGTAACTATAGCATCAATATGGTGAGGAGAAAAAGTTTGAACATCCACCTTCGTTGAATTTCTCCAAAGTAGCGCCCGACCCCCTCCCCGCCTCACACTAGGCACTATTAGACCCTGTTACCGATCTAGTTTGCTCTTTATTCCGTCCATTTCCGATACAATAAGCTTGGTTTCAATAAGAAAGACCAAAATATATGAATAAATAAATGGATGGGTTTACCTACCTAGTCATTGCTTAAAAAATAAACTTTATAACTTGTAAACAAGAGTTTCTATACTTAATGAGTAAATGACCAATATCAATTTTATTTAAAAACATTGACATGTTTAAAAAATTTATGAATTAGTAATTGAAACTTCTTGTTATAGTTTATTTTACAGGAATGTACATATCCTTTTTTTAATTAAGTAGAAACAAGCTCAAAAAATTAGTTATTTTGATTAAGTAGAAGCAAACTCAAAAATTAGAAGTGTTTTGAATGTAAAAAGTTAACTGTCAAGGTTGATGGCTGAATGTATCAACAAATAATTCTAGTTATGTGGTGATCCTGGTAAAAAGGAGATTGAGGAATCATAGATTAATAGTTGTTAAGCAATCATGAAGCACGATATTGGCAGAGGAAGATTAACCCTCACCGGGCTCTGAAAAAAAAAAAAAAAAAAAAAAAAAAGAAACTTTATATTGGTTTGTTTGGATAAGCTATTTTAAAAGTGTGTTTTAAAAAAATAGCATTTTTTAAACGTGCACTTTTAAAACACAAATTTTAAAACCACAAATAAGTATTTGATAAAAATATAAAAAAGTGTGTTTTCTCTCTTTAAAGTCACAATAAGTGTTTGGATAATGTTAATATAAAATATAGCTGTATTGGGTGTAAATTCCCAAAAATGACTTAACTATTCTTTCTCTATGTTGAGAAATTTAGATCCCAGTTGATATAATTAACAAGATTTTAAACCCAAGTTCTTAATTATATTTTTTATGAATAAAACTTATTAAACCAAACAAAAATCAATATCATGTCAAAATCATGCAGCAGAAAATTAAATAAAACAAGATATGATGACCCAGGAAAACCAATGAAACAAACTAGTTTTACAGTTAAAAACCTAGGAGGAAACCTTCTCGAAAAACAATTCACTATAGTAAAGAGAAGTTTCAAATCTAGTATAAAACCTTTGTTCTTAAACTATACAATCCCCGTAGATGAACTTACAGCAGAAACCTTATACTGCTTCAAAACTTCTGAACTCTTCAATATATAAACTTCACCCTTTTGCACGGCTCCCAGTACGTGACTAACACACCAACTAGAAAAGATTGTTGGCTGCAAAGCTCTTCACTTAATCAACAATGAAGATCAAGAAGCACTTGGCTACAAAACCCTAAGGCGCAAAGACGCAGTAGCTTCTTTTAGAGAGAATAAGGCATCGATCACCTTTTACATATGTTCTCCTTGTATTCTCTTATGTGACGGCCTCTAAAATAAGCCTTATATATGTCTAGGATTTTGAGAAAAGAAACCATACACAAATACATAAGCATGGGCCGAAAATCAGATCTGAAAAGTTGGTTTTCGTAATTCTCAATAGATAGCTATTTGTTGAGCTTCACTTGCGAGCTATCAAGATTTAATGGATCAGCATTTTTTCACTTGTTTCTTGGACAAATTTGCATGGCTTCAATACTAGACTTGAAATCTTGTTATTTGAAGTATTAAACACATCCTAAATCTACCAAATTACAAGAAAAGTGCATTTTGTCAAAAGATTAGCCAATTACATAAAATAGTAACATATGTTCTTAACATTGAATCACATATGTCCAAACAATCTCCCCCTTTAACAATCCGTGACAAAACCACAACAAAAAAATGAACATATGAGAGAAGTCATAAATCACTCAACTCATACTCACTTGTTGAATACAATAAAATCTATCCTAACACAAACTCTTGAAAAACTTTGCAAGAAGAGAGTTTATGGCAAGTAGACTTTGACAACCTACATTTCTAAAACACTTTAAACAAAACTCATCAAGGTATCTTAGTGTGAAACAGAAATAAAAGATTGCATACAAGTAATAAGAAGTATGTGTATAAAGATAGAGAAGAAACAACACATGTAGAGGAAGGTGAAGAAGAACATACAGCATATATATATATATATATATATATATATCAAAGATAAGTACAATGTATGTAAACATGGTTACAAGACCGATGTACAAGAAGAAGGAGGTAAGCACTCCCCCTAACAAGATGAAACACAACTCCCCCTTACAATGGCATGTATTTCTCCCCCTAATATGCAAAATCATAAAAAGAAACCACATATTCTCCACAATTTCTCCCCCTTTTTGTCATTATTGACAAATGGTCCAAGAAGCTAGAAAGCTTCACCTGAGAAATATAAAGATGATCAAGGATGATCAATGGGGTACAACGAATCCATATAAATGCATGAATGTAATAAAACAAGATACTATGGATGACAAGATAATAGAAACATGCAAAACATGTGAAAAACAATGCATGCAAGAGGATCACGATGGATCGAGAGGTGTCGAAAGCTATCGAGCAGAAGCCAACCTCGATGGAACGAATAGCTATCGAGCATCTATTGAGCAGATGGAAAGTTTCTCGATGGATCGAGCATCTATCGAGAAGCTATCGAGAATGCGATAAAAAAGAAGCTAAAGAGCTCAATAAATAGCCTAGCTGTCGAGAGGTGTCAAGAAGCTGTCGAGATTGCTTAAAAACAGTTTTTCAAAGAAGAGAAAAACACAGATATGAATGCAATTAAGCATGCTACTCAACCAAGGATCCAAACAACATTTTAAGCTCTCAAAATCATCTCTCAACAATAAAAATGATAAGCATTTAGATCCAAAACACACACACACACACACACACACTTAGCAAGTCTAACCAATTTTATATTTCAAAAACAAGTTAAGACAATTTAGTGATCATACATTAATACAAGTATTCCTTGTGATGACCAAATCACATTGTACCTACACATGTATCAAAAGCAGTAGAGACTATTGCGTGTTGTGTGTGAAAAACATCTTAAGATTGCATAAATGTCAACAGGTTATGACGATTTGAGATATGAGAAAATCACTTTAACTCATACACAATCATAACTGTTTGATGGGGACTATCACCTTCGAGGTACATTTTATAACTCCCACATCTCCTAGAATACACGCTTGTAATCATATATAAAGCATATCATGCATGGGCATATAAAAAAGAGAAAATAAATACCCAATTATGTTAAGCTTATGACATTGCACTTTTGCTATGCCGAAGCATACAAATGTCATTTCATGATTGGCGGGTAACAGTGGTGAGATGGTTATTTATGTCTTTCTCTTAGGATTTTCTAGTCTTTCTCATCAAAAAGAGTGATATGAGTGTCAAGTACAAGAGATTACTTAACCTTATTTATCACAAACACGAGCCATAAAGCTCACTTGCTTAGTTCTGCTTAGAGATGCTCATCTAAGCTATAAAAGATACAAAGTTTAAAAAACTTTTTTTCAATAGCCATCCAAGGTACACAAGTACCAATGTACACAAAGACACACTGTTTTTGTATTTTTCTGATTTTTTCCTTTTTTTATTTTGAAAAAAAAACAACTAAAAAATCAAACAAAAACAGACAAACAACATGAAAACATGAAAGAAAGATGCATATGCATGAAAGCATGATTCCAAAGAAGATAAGAAATCAATCAAAGACAGTCCTACTTTAGATAGAAGGAATTAAAGTAGAGGACAAACAGAAGACAATTAAGTCTCAGGATCATTTATTACCCACACAACACGAGTCTTTGGCCATGAAGAAGAAAAGGCACGTGTCCTAGTATGTCTACTAAAGGGCATAGAAGAATTAAGATTCTCCTGAAATTGAGTTAAAAAGCTCAAAGCTTTTAATAACTCTCCAAACAAAGGTGTAGGTCCTTAAGAGGAAACCTATGACCGTTTGGACACTTACTTGTGAGGATACAACTTAAAGCAATTAGGACGAATGTGTCCAAAAATACCACAATGGTGACTGTTAGGACATATGTATTTCACTTGTATGGAACATATGTCATTATGTTGTGTAATTGGTTAATCCTTTGACAAAATGCACTTTACTTGTAATTGGGTAGATCTAGGATGTGTTTAATACTTCAAGAAACCTTGTTTCAAGATCAAGTGTTAAAGCCATGCAAGTCTATCCAAGATTTAAGCCAAGAAAGTGTCAGTCATTAAAACTCCACAGCCAGCATCTATCGAGCTCAAGAAGTTGTTCCAGCCCCATGGCTCAATAGCTGCTCGATAGCTTCTCAATAGATGCTATCTGTCGAGGTTTAAGAAAAATAGATTTTTTGTTTTGTTTTCTTGGGATCCGTGAATGTGTCTTTGGGTCTTCTTTTCTCATAACCCTAGACATATAAAAAGATTGTTTTAAGGGCTGTAACAGGTTGCACAAAAAAGATCAGAATTGCACAAGAGCATAATTCCTCAAGTGTAACCGAAAACCTAGTTTTGCCCTAGTTAATCTTTCTTGTGAAGAAGTTACTGTGTATGTGCACTGTGTGATAAACTGAAAAACTTTGCAGCCAACAACTCTCTCTAGTTGGTGATTGAAGTCGCGTATTGGGATCCGTGCAATTGGTTAGTCACGTACTTGGGAGACGTGCATCAAAAGGAGAAATTGTTACTACATAACAAGTCCAATTGGATATTGGGGTAAGGGTTCAACTGTAGGTTGGTATAAGGTACTGTAATTCCTTTACTTGTAACCGCTTGTTGTGATAATAGTGGAATTTCGAGAGTGGTGACCATAAAATCACCCAGTGTGATTTTTGCCGTGTAAGTTTTTCTTATTCGTAAACAAATCACCGTGTCAATTTAATTTCCGCTGCATACTTAATTTAATTGGTGATTTATTTGTGCTACCACGCTCATTGCATGTAATTGAACCTAATTAATTCACTTAGTTAATTCATCACAAGGGGTCAATACGTTTTTGGCCTATTAGTGACAAACATAAGGTCCAACAAAGGATTTAGAATTAACTAAATCAGTTTTGGATTTCATGCCTTTATTACCTTTCTCAGAATGGGGCACAAAGACAGTCTTTGATCCAGAAGCCGTGAAAGAGGAGGGGCCGGAGGAGACAGCATATCCTAATCTAGTTTTATCAGAACTAGACTTTTGAGCACTTGATACCTCATCAAGCTTTGCACTAGACATCCTCTCTATTTGAGTTCTAGCTTGACTAAGCTCAACCTCAAGATTCTTGACCTTCTCTTCTAATGTGGTGTTCTCCACAACAAGAGTCTCAACTAACCCTGTAGTCTCATCTAGTTTGACTAACAGATCAACTTTTTCAGTTTTTATCTCATTGAGCTCTTTTCTATAAAGATGAGAAGTCTTTTCAGATTTTATGAATTTAGTGCATAGCTTATCATAGGCTTCCTGAAGGGTCATCTTCTTGGGTACTTCATCATCAGAATAATCCTCACTGTCACTAGCACTCTCCACAATCACCTTTTCGGTTATGGTAGCAAAAGCCATAAAGTGACCACATTTATCCACAAACTCATCAGAAGAGTCATCCTCAGTATCACTCCAGGTAGCAATCAACCCTTTATCTTTTGACTTCTTGATCTTTTCCTTCATAAGGTAGTGTGGGCACTCTATCCTCATATGCGCAAAACCTTTGCAGTCATGGCATTGGATGAAAGGTTTCTAATTCTTGCTCTTCCTTAAGGATTTAGATTCCCTAGGAGGTTTATCTTTATCCTTTTTCCTAAATTGAAGAAGCTTGATAATCTTATCAGCTATGATGGTTTAAGTCCTCATCCTCATCCTCATCCTCATCTTCATCTTCATCTTCAGAGTCATCACTCTTTTCCTCTATACCCTTCAAAGTTAAGTTTTTACTCTTTCCACCTTTTCCCATTGAGCTTAATCCCATCTCATAGGTTTGAAGGTTCCCATTGAGGAGCTATTAAGATTTAATGAATCAAAACTTCTTCACTTGCTTCTTGGAGAAATTTGCACGGCTTCAATACTAGACTTGAACTCTTGCTCTTTGAAGTATGAAACACATCCTAGATCTACCCAATTACGAGTGCGTTTTGTCAAAGGATTAGCCAATTACATAAAATAGTGACATATGTTCCTAACATTGAATCACATATGTCCTAACACTCTGTTTATCATCTTTCAGTCTCTTCTTTTCAAGTCCTCCATTACTATGGCACTACTCCATATTGAAGTTTTGCTTCTTTCATTCCAATTTTTGACTGTGCCCACAACTTTTAGGTCATGCAAAAGGTGAGGATAATGACAAGGAAATAGCAAGCTAGAGAGGAGCGACGACAACTAGAGAGAAGATAGACAACAACAAGGCATGGTGACAAGGCAATTCAATTGTAAGAGAATATTTTAAGAATTTCACTGCTAAATGAAACTTTGATCTGGAAACGCAGTTTGGGTTTTACACTAGTGTTTTCTATGGAACTACTTGTTATTGCATTTTGAAACCGTGCCAAAAACATGATTTTTAGTAAAACACAAAGCCAAACACATGGCGTCTAGTGTATTCTTCCAATAACGCGCCTTTTAATTTAGAAAACAAGGGGCCAATTAAGAGTGAACAATTGCAAAAAAAAAAAATCCAAAATCATGAAAGAAAAATGAGTTTTTATCTTTAAAATATGGGTAAACTTATTTGACAAGCAAGTTAACCCTAAACCAAGCCACTTTTTAATGGTTGGATTATGAAAAGTTAACATATTTGGGTCAATTTTTTCTAGTTATACTAGTGATTCATTTACATTAGTCCATAATGGATAGCCTTGTTGTAACTTGGTTGTCCAGGCTTTCTCTAACTTGCTATATCTCTGAAGTTTCTAAAAATTATCAGGATAATATGTCACATGTAGATAGTTTATCTCTTAGTTCAAACGATACTTCTTAATGTTTTTAATGGGAACGTCTCGTATTTGAATTTTCTCTCCACTTAAAACGTATAAAAGGTCACTACGGTGACATATAAAGATATCTTGAAATCTCCTAAAATATCTAAGTAGTCAAATCCCTCCACTCTTAATTGTCAAATTATTATAAAATTTGAAAAAAAAATTTTTGAAAAATTATTATAAAAAATAAATAAAAAATAAAAAAAAAATCCCCAAAAATGGTCAAAGTTCTACAAAAAGCAAGCCGTATTCATGAGCCCATTGAAAAGGAGACACGAAAATTGGTGGCCACAAAGCCAAAACGCTCATTGAATGAAAGCCGTTAGTTGCACACCTACCCTTGTGAATTCATGGGACATTCACATACTCTGTGAAAAGCAAAGAATTTTTACACTTAGACCCACTTTTAATATCCTTTTTTAATTTAGAAAAATGTTACAAGTTTTACTGCATAAAAGGTTTATAAAATACAAATTGACGTGAAAACGTATGTAATTGGTAGATTTCAAAATATAATAAATGAATTATTGAATTATTTTTTATGGTTGATGTAAGAAGTTTAGACCCCTTAAACCCAAACAGATTAACCTAGATAATTAGCCAAGTAATTAACTTACGTAATTTAAACAATTCTAGGTTAACACAACAACAATCATATCATGCAAAAGTGTGGAAAATAAATAACACACGATATGATAGCCCAGGAAACCAAACCGGTAAAAACCTGGGGGAGATTTAACCTAGTTATCCTCAAGGTAAACCAAATTCACTATGAAAGATTTGAAGTTTACACAATAGCGACGTAGACCACTAACATCCTATTGCTACCTCGAGTAGGAAACTTACTACCACGACCACGTGACAGCTCCGAGTCCACGGACTACTTCTTTCCTTGAATTCTCAGCAAAGCACAAGCACACTTGCTTGTATATCTTGAAGCTCTTGATTCTGCAACTGAATGATCACCAAGCTCTTGACATCAATCTTGAGTTTGGAAACCCTAGGTGTATGTGAAGGTAAAAACCTCTAGATCTCACAAATAAGATTCACAAACACAATATTCAGAACTCTAAAAACGTGGCTAGGGTTTTCCCTTTTATACTTAGGGCAAAACATAAAACCCTACACATTAAACGAGCTTAGGCTGAGTTGGAAATTTTGCAGAAAAAACAATCTGCACGACTTTTGATCGATCGAGTCTAATTCTCGATCGATCGAGCCAGGCAGAATTACACAGTAATATCTGCAGTAACTCGATTCCAATTTTACATAAAAACCTCATACTTTAAGCAAATCTAAACAAGACTAAAACCGTTTTGATCATGGTTTGCCAACATTACAAAATGAAGTTCTAATACATTAGTTCCTAATTCCTTAGAACCTAACAAACTCCCCATTTGGCAATCCGTGACAAAACACAAACTTAACAAAATGCTCAAAGTTTACAAAATAAACAGCTCATTACAAAACAATAGCCCTACTAAACAAATTCAACCTAACTACTATCTATCAGTTGCAAAAGTAGACAGCAGCACGACTGAATCAACCTGTATATTCCTGTAACACTTAACAAACACATAAACGCATGTATAGAAAATACAAGTAACATAGATAATAACTTCTTGATTTCACATAACACAAAATAAAGATATATATATCATGAATAACATCATAAATATAAATCAATAAGCAATATAGCACAGTGAAACAAGAAACATATACAAAAGATGTATCTCAAATATATCTCCCCCTATCATGAGCCAAAAAAATGTAAATACATAATGAAGCACTTAGATACAATCTAAAAGCTCCACAAGCTCCACAGTATCACAAAAAGAAACACTCTAAAAAAAAAACTGCCCTACAAAGTACTCCACAATGTACTCCCCCTTTTTGTGACAAATTGCCAAAGGGTACTCACTCATCATCAAAAGGAGGCGGCAGAGGAGAACGTCGAAAACTCGCCAAATCTGCTCTCAAAGCTCGAAGCTCATCAAGCACATCCACCAAAAGCTAACCATGAGCCGCCTGAATGGTCATGACAGTGTCCAAAGTCTGACGAATGTTCGAAACATTCGAAGGAGAAGATGGAGGAACATCAGCAGCAGCAGCAGGATCAGTAGACGTCTCTGTCGAAGGAGCACCTGCAGAAGAAGTAGGAGGCGGAGTGACACTAGAAGCTCTACCCTAGGACGCTTAGAGCTAGCTCGAAGCTGAGCAGCCCTCTGCCTAAGAAAGGTGGCACCTATGAGAGCAATGATATGAACAGGCTCAGAAGCAAGAAAATCACCTAAACCTAAGTGAAGAAGAATCCTATGAATAAAAACAAGAAAGAACAAAGCATGAGCAGTAGAACTGCTCCGATGCACTTCGTTCAAAGAACAAAGAAACAAATGAGGAAAACTGATAGGAGCATCAGTGACAAGAGCGTATAGAAACACACATCGCTCAACAGGGATAGTGTGGAGATGAGAAATGGGTCATAAGGAATGACAAGCAATTCTAAAGAAAAGATAATGCAGCTCAGAAAGCTCAGCAGAGGTGATCCGAGGATCAGAACCCCACTGGATAAAAGACCCAGCGATGTATGACATCACGTCATCAAGAGGGGGAGACTCATCATAGAGAAAGACAGGATGAGAAACCAAGGGTACCCCAAGAGCATCAGACTCTACCGAAGGAGTAATGCGATACTCTACACCTCATATCCAACTCTTTACCAAAGTGTTGGAATCATAGATGTGGATAGAGAGGTTCAAGTAGAACTCTCTAATCAGGGTAGCCGAAGGCGGATGATCTATGTCTAACAAGGGTGGCCAGCCCCTACGCTCAAAATTACGCCTCACCTCATCATCAACCTCATCTAAAAGAACCTTACGCTCACCCCAAATGGTACGCCTAAGGTTAAGGGTCTCGTATGTCTCCTGATGCTTCTCACTCAGAAACCTATCACTATCAAAGGAAGGTGAAGAGGCAGAAGTCCTATGTGCTCTAGTTTTCCTAGGCATGATGCTAAGAACAGGATTGAGAGACACAAAAGGAAAAGAAATAAGAGAAAAAAGCAAGGGCAAACTGCAAGTTAGAACAACCGAAATATAGAAATAACAATTCTATATGATGCATGAGCAGAATAATCAAATGATGCATGGTCTAATGCAATGACACACAGTTCAAATATGATTCAATATCATAAAATTGGCTTGAGTAAGAATTATATATCAAAAATCCCCAAATTTGAAAAACTCAATTTCACAAAACCCAACAAGTTGAGAAATTGATCATTACACAAGTTAGAAAACACAATATAATGATCAAATTAATTAATATAACAAGCCAATTTCATCAAATTGCATCAATTTGAACAAAAGCCCTAAATTCGGCAATTTCAAGCCCTAGAAATTTCAATTTCTCATAAATCATCAAATTAATCAAATTAAACCACTTGTAACACTTGTATATGGTGTCCCCACAAAAACCCAATGATTTATTTGAAAGAAAACAACCAGAATCAACAACTATTGCAAAAAGAACTAAGTCCGAAAATACCCAACAAATGCATGAAATTATGCATGAAAACAAGGAAATAAAAACAAAAAGAAGGGTAAAATAGACATACCGGCCTTGGGAGAGATATTCCTTGCAAAAAATCCGAAGGAAAACGACAAAAAATTCCAAAAAGAGGCTTGACCGGTTGGTGAGAGAGAAGAGGAGTTTGAAAAATTTTGAAAAGTGATGAACACATGATGAAAGAATTCCTTTTAAAAAACTCTTAGCCCAATTTTCGATCGATCGAAAATAAAGTTCGATCAGTCGAAAATACTTCGATTGATCCAGTATTAATCGAATACCGATCGAAACACACAGAAACTTTCCAGGGATTTTTAAAACAATTTTGATCGGTTGAAAAACAGATTCGATCGATCAAAATTCTGGAAAAAAAAAATTTTTTGAAAAATGAAGTAATTTCAGTGCTGAAACTCCTCAAAGCATTAGATTTTATTAATAAAATGCATGAGTATGAGATGAAATGTTTTTAAAAAACACATGTATTTATCCCAGTTTCCCAAAAATAAGATTTTCACATATTTTCCTCAAAATCTCAAACAGCAAACATGTTTTGCATCAATTTTCAAGAAATTTTCAAATTTGGTTGGTCAGACCAAAAACACATACAATAACATGTACATAGTTTAGCAAAGCATAACTTGTGTAGTGTGTGCAACTAGCAAAAGCTTGAGAAACATGTGCGGTGATATGCAAATAGTGATCAATCACAGTTTCTACAAAATTCATCACATGAATTTGAAAGAGACAATCACTTAAAGAGTTACATCATATAAGTCTCACATCTTCTAGAATAAAAGCTTGCAATCATGTAAGTTTCTTGATTTGCCTCATAATATATACCAATTTTAATTGATCAGAAACTTATTGAAATAGCCGGGATAATGTACACACCAGTTTTATTTGAATTATGAAATTATTATAGCCCAATAATGTACACACCAATTTTAACATTTTAACCGAGGCTACACCTTATATTCTTTTTGTGCATGTGCTACACTTTTTCGAGCACAAAATCTTACGATATGCACTAAGGTGTTCATGATTGGCTAGTAAACAGTGGTGAGATGGTTGTTTATGCCTTTCTCAAAAAGTTCAAGTCCGTTAATCAAAGACATATGACTTCAAGATCAAGATCATGTGATAAAAAACCATAAACATCTTCCCACACAACATGCACTACAAAACTTCAGCTAGTAAAGTGCAATAAAAATAAGTGCATCTAAGCTAAACAAGGTACATAAACATATTATGTAAAAATAGATTGACCAACCTTGTCTTCAAATTCAAGAAAAATACAGCAAAACACATATTGCCAAACCCATTCTTGTTACCTCTTTTTTTATTTAAATAAAAAAAAAAACAACCTAGAATGAAATGCATGAATGTTATGCAATGCAAATCCTAGAAAAAAATGGTCGCAAGAGGTAGATCAATGAAGAACAAGGACCATGTCAAACAGACTCAATTAGGTCGAGCCTTTTGCATCCAAAACTTTTTAGATGCACCTCTAGCATTGGAGTTATTAATCACATTAGAATTTTGAGCAACTTCAAGATTGGAATAAAGGTTTAACGACTTTACCAATTCACCAATAAGTACCATAGGATCTTGTGCTTGAGGCACAGGTACTTTAGGTTTATTTGCTCGCTTAGCAGCTTGCAACTTGAAACAATTTGGATGAATATGCCCAGACTTTCCACAAAAGTGACAAACCCATGCAGGCTTATCATGCAACTTGCCCTTAGAAGAATTAGAAGTTCTAGAATTCGACTCTTGAAGATCAACTCTAATCTTTCTAGGAGGTGTGACTTCTACAAATTTAACAACTTCACTCACAGAAGATTTGACAATCTCACTCTTAGAAAGTTGAGCAGAAGGAACAAAGTTTGTGAATGAGGTTCAGGCACAGAGATGCTTTCCACAAAACCTAAGCCAGTTTTGTCAGAGGGAGACTTTTGAATGCTTAACATATGATCAAGTTTGGAGCTTGCAGATCTATTAGTTTGTTCTCTAGCAACAAATAATTCAAGTTCCAAATTTTTAACTTTATCAAGCAAAAGCATGTTCTCAGTCTTCAAATCATTCAAAAGCTCATTAGCATCAAACAGTTTCACAAGCAAATTTTTCTTATCAAGTTCAAGAGATGCGATTTTCTTTAAGCTCAAATCAACATTCATAACATCTTTTGCAGCAACTTTACAAAGTTTATTGTAGGCTTAATGTAAATCTGCATCTTTAGAGAGTTCCCTATCAGAAGGGTTCTCTTCAATAGACACGCTTTCATTGACTACAGCAGTAGCAGTGAAAGCAATGAAGTTTCCATCCTCATCACTGACTGATTCATTGTTAGAAACTTTATCATCACTAAGGGTTACAGCCATAGTCTTACCCTTAAACTTCGAGTATGTAGGACATTCAGATTTTACATGACCATACCCTTGACATCCAAAACATCGTTGTTCCATAGAATTATTAGAGGGTTGACCTACTTTCTCTTTAGGTTTTTCAGTGTTATTAACCTTAGTGAGATCATTCCCCCTAAAATTTCTAGGTTCAGCAGTGTTCTTGCCTCTTGCCCTTCTGTTATTATTCCTTAGAAAGTTTCTAAAGTTCTTGGCAAGATAGGCAATCTCAGTAGCAGAGAGTTCATCATCAAATCCACCAGCCTCAACATCATCAACAGACTTAAAAGCCATTGATTTGGATTTGGTAGTCTTAAGTAGGTCCAACTCATAGGACTGAAAAAATCCTACAAGTTCATCAACAGGGATGGAGTCAACATCCTTGCTTTCAGTGATGGCAGTCACTTTGAGTCTAAAATCCTCAGTCAAAGATCTAAGTATCTTCCTAACAATTTTAGGTTGATCATAGATTTCACCCAAATTATATGCAGAATTAACAATATCATTCAGTTTAGCATAGAATTCATCAAAAGATTCATCATCAGTCATTCTAATGCTTTCAAATCTAGTAGTCAACTGCTGCAACTTATTTATTTTAACTGCCTTTGTGCCTTCATGCACAGTCTGAAGGATATTCCAAGCAGTATGAGCAACCTCAACATTAGAGATTCTCTTAAATTCCTTCATAAAGACAGCATTAAAAATAGCATTCATAGCTTTGCTATTAAAAGCGGCTGCCTCTTTTTGAGAAGTTTGCCACTCACTCACAGGAGTTGTGGGCTTCTCTCATCCATATTCTACAGAATTCCAGACTCTCTCGTCAATAGATTTCAGGAATGCTTTCATCCTTACTTTCCAATAAGCATAATTATTCCAATCAAAATGAGGTGGAATAACAAGAGAGTGTTGGTGTTCCATGACAACCGGAGTCAAGGATCAGCTTTAAGATCAAAAGATCTAAAACAAAAAGCTACCCGCTCTGATACCACTTGTAAGAAGTTTAGACCCCTTAACCCAAACAGATTAACGTAGATAATTAGCCAAGTGATTAACTTAGGTAACTTAAACAATTCTAGGTTAACACAATAACAATCATATCATGCAAAAGTGCGGAAAATAAATAACACACGATATGATAACCCAGGAAACCAAACCAGCAAAAACCTGGGGAGGATTTAACCTAGCTATCCTCAAGGTAAACCGAATTCACTATGAAAGAATTGAAGTTTACACAATAGCGACTTAGACCACTAACATCCTATTGCTACCTCGAGTAGGAAACTTACTACCACGACCACGTGATAGCTCTGAGTCCACGAACTACTTCTTTCCTTGAATTCTCAGAAAAGCACAAGCACACCTGCTTGTATATCTTGAAGCTCTTGATTATGCAACTGAATGATCACCAAGTTCTTGACATCAATCTTGAGTTTGGAAACCCTAAGTGTATGTGAAGATAAACACCTCTAGATCTCACAAATAAGATTCACAAACACAATATTCAGAACTCTAAAAACGTGGCTAGGGTTTTCCCTTTTATACTTAGGGCAAAACATAAAACCCTACACATTAAATGGGCTTATGCTGAGTTGGAAATTCTGCAGAAAAAACAATCTGCACGACTTTCGATCGATCGAGTTTAATTCTTGATCGATCGAGCTAGGGAGAATTGCACAGTAATATCTGCAGTAACTCGATTCCAACTTTACATAAAAACCTCATACTTTGAGCAAGTCTAAACAAGACTAAAACCGTTTTGATCATGGTTTGCCAACATTACAAAATGAAATTCTAATACATTAGTTCCTAATTCCTTAGAACCTAACAGTTGATGACACATTAATTTATAATATTCCTAACATCATTGTATAAAGTATGGTTTTTAAAAATAAAAATTTATTTTAACCTAAAATATGGGAGATTTCTAAATTGTTATAGGGGCAAAAAATTTCTAATATAATAGAGCATTATGAGGTCCAACCAAAGTCTGTCTTTATAATCAAACGTAACACAGTACTTGTGTGTGTCTATATATAAATATATATATATATATATATATATATAAACTGATTTGTCAAATGAGTCTTGCAACTTGTGGTTCTCTATGCTTAAACATCCTTAAATTTCTGATAAAAAAAATTAAAAAAGAAAAAGAAAAACAACAACAACAATATCCTTAGATTATAGCTTATCAATTCATCCAGTATATTATGTAGTGGAAGCTAGAGAATATAAAACTGTAAGATGAATTAGATATAAGATGACCTATAGTAACTTGGTTGTCCAAGTGTTTCTAATTTGGTATCATATAACCATCATATCATTTTATTACTTAAAATTTATTGCTATAGTTAGCAGATGAGAAAAAATAAGCCTATTTTTAATTACTTATGAGCTTCTTTTTTTCTTTTCTTTTTTTGAGAAACAAATTACTTAGGAGCTTAATGTGTGTGTGTGTGTGTGTGTGTGTGTGTGTGTGTGTGTGTGTGTGTGTGTGTGTGTGTGTGTATATACAGTCTTTTGTAATGCATGAAGGCGCATCCTCCAAGGGAACCAAAAAGGATCAATATCCCTTCAGGGTTATGTCCTAGCAGAGGTGACTTACTCCAGTGGTGACATGGTTGTTATTTTACAAGAAGTTTTATCCAGAACCCTGCAATTCAACAATGGAGCATATGAAAAACTACCAAACTCCATTAATTTTATCCTTGATAACCTCCAAGCAGCCTTTACCAGAAAACACCATGGCCTCTTCCAAAGAACCCTCAAAGCATTAGAAATCCACCTGGTAAATCTTGAGGTGAGAAATGAGGCCTTAACTAGTCAACTCTTTCGCAAAGAGGATATCCATTCAATGGAGATAAAGACTATAATGGGCAATGATTATGCTAGGCTAAGTCCTAAGACCCAAGCCTTACTAAGAAGTGCTATTGCCAACTTGCCCACTGAAATACAAGTCAGTATTTTGGAAAGTAAGGCTATGTTTGAATCCTTTGACCGGTAGTTGGAACATTTTAAAATATCGGTCACTACTACCAACCTGGATCTTGCCAACTCAGATGACATGATGATATCTTTGCCCAAGCGAGATAGGAGGAATACTTTAGGAGCAGTCTTAAAGTATATGAAAAATTACATCCATTCCCCGGTCTTTTAATCAATTATGAAGATGGATTGGATGAGGCAGATAGAGATCCTAGCTGGCTCTCTCAAATGTTTGAATATGGCTTTATTAAATTTATCAAATTAACCAATCATAACCAGATTAGCCAATTCCCTCAAATTATACAACAGGCTGTTGCGTCAATCAAAAGTCCTTTTTTTTTTCTATCAGATGCTGGAGCACAATCCCACAGTGGGAAAGAGACAACTAGATGATTGTCCAGCCTTTAAGACACCTAGTACTCATTAATGGGTACTCCCACCAAGGCCCTTGGTATAAACAAGATTCTTATGTTTACCATTGACCTTATGGTAATCTCTGGATTTCTTTCCTTTCTTATAGAAGTCATTATCTTTGAAGTGACCATACTTCTGACGTCTATAATACTTGGAGCCTGTTCTCTTCCCTGTAAATTTCTCAGAGTTGTCCTTACTCTTTGATTTTCTCTTGGAAGGGGCTATAGAGGGTAAGCCGTACTGGGTACAGAAGGTTCCTACTTCGTACTTGGCTTTACTCTTACTGGCTTAACTCTGGATTTTCATAGCTCTGCACATTTTCATTCCTTCACTGCAAATTGTGCTAAAGATATCTCCATATGTTTGGTTATCATAATCTATGATGCCTAAGGGACTGCTAAGGGTTTCTTTGACCATTTCGCCAAAGAGTCTAGGTAAGCCATTGATGAACTTCTCCTTCCAGAATGGAGAGTTACAATCACTTCTATGCATGACTCTGGTGGTAAAGACATCTTCATACCACCTGTAGTCGCTAAGGGTTCGACATCTAAGGTTACTCAACTGGTCATAAATTCTAGATGTGATTTGCTAGGCTTTCCTACAAAGTGTTTCACAATCGTATAGATCAGGGCGTTGACTCCATCAGGAATACCTTTTCCTCAAGAATCCCATTTCCTATGCTTTTGTCAAAGATGGGGAGACCTTCCTCATCTTTTTGGACAGCATGTCTAATATCTTTTTTGGATTCTTTTGTTAGGCAGTTGTTCCACCATTGCAAAAGTTTCCTTGTGAATCCTAAAACCATAAGCTCTATGACCTTTAAATGGGTTCTATTCTCATTTAAGTAGCTATTGGATACCATGGACATATGCTGGAATTTTTTTAGGATTTCCTGTTCTGATAAACCATCTATGTTCCATTCATAGAGTTTACCAGAGGAAACTGAGAATTGGTTGCTAACATTCCTTTCCTCGTACTGGAGGTTAGGGGGTGTTGGTTTAGGATACCAATTCTTGGTTAAGCTGGTCAAGGTTACTCTTGAATTATGAAGCTTATTCATTTGTAAACCTCGAAACTAGTTTTCTAGTTGTTCTATCTCCTTTTCACTTTTTGAGGAGGTTTTGCTAGAACTACTAGAGGATGTGTGGATGTCTAAGACACTAAGTTGAGGGTTCTTGCTAGACGAAAAGGTGACTAGTTCCTTTTTGACTAGTTCCTCAAGCTTCTGGGTGACAATTTCTAAGGTTGTTTTGTCCTTAGACCTGAGACTAGTTTGCCAAGTTACTGGCAACTTTACTAGAGGATTTTCTAGGGAAGGGACAGGTTTGACAAGGTTTCCTTGCTGGAGGATTACCTTGTTTTCTATGTGTTCCTTAATCCTATCAAGCTATTTTCCTATGACTCCTAAACACTAGTTGGTATAATTGTTCTGTTCTATCACCTTCTTTACTGGTTTCTCTTCATTGGAAGGGAATCTAAATGGGGTAACAACTACATCGTGACCTTGGTGTTTAAAGGTTATGTTTTCTAGGGGTGGATGGGTAGACCGAACAACACTCTTATCTTCCTTGGTCCAACTAGACTTGGTTAGAACACTAGATTTTTTGTGCCATTCAAAATGGTTCTCAAAATATTCAAATAAAGGGTCATTATTGGATATCTCTTTCATGAATTCTTGCCATTTTTCAGCACTTCTTTATTTTGTTCTAGGGTATGGTTGGCTCTATAGGCTTCTCTTTTGACTCTGTTTCTTTCAGAATTAAATTCTTTGCCTAAGGCTACTAGGTCAGGGGAGAACTCTTTCCTGATGACCATGAGCTGGTGTCCTGGTGGAGGTTCTAGTTGCCCCATTTCGAATATACTAGGGGAGGGTGTCCTCTGACTATTGTCGTCATCTTGATCGACAACTGAATCCTATTTTGCTATATAGCAAGGGGTGCTAACCTGGGATCTGTCTCTGATTCCTTGGAGTTCTAGATCTAGGTTTTGCCTAGATAGAGGGTGAGATCTGGATGAACTTCACCGGGATACAGGTCTATCTCTAAGGAGGATAAGAGGCTGTAGACTAGGCTGGTGGTAGTCCAAGGGTGATCTGAATCTAGATTGGCCAAAGCTTAGTCTAACCGTACCATCGGCTAACTACTAGACAAAGTCTAAATCTGGATTCTAGCTAGGATTTTGGATCTGGAGAGGATAATTTTCATTTTCTAAAGTCCAATTTTATGGAAGACTAACTTCAAACCACTTCAAGGTTCTGTGGAGTCAACACCCTGATCTATACGATCATGAAACACTTCGTAGGAAAACCTAGCAACATCACATCTAGGATTTACAACCAGTTGAGTAACCTTAGATGTCGAACCCTTGGAGACTACAAGTGGTATGAAGATGTCTTTACCATCAGAGTCATGCATAGAAGTGATTGTAACTCTCCATTCTAGAAGGAGAAGTTCATCAATGGCTTACCCAGACTCTTTGGCGAAATGGTCAAAGAAACCCTTAGCAGTCCCTTAGGCATCATAGATTATGATAACCTAACATATGGAGATATCTTTAGCACAATCCACAGTGAAGGAATGAAAATGTGTAGAGATATGAAAATCCAAAGTAAAGCCAGCAAGAGTTAAGCCAAGTACGAAGTAGGAACCTTCTGTACCCAGTTTGGCTTACCCTCTATAACCCCTTCCAAGAGAAAATCAAAGAGTAATGACGACTCTGAGAAATTTTCAAGGAAAAGAACAGCCTCCAAGTATTATAGACGTCAGAAGTATGGTCACTTCAAAGATAATGACTTCTATAAGGAAGGAAAGAAATCTAGAGATTACCATAAGGTCAATGGTAAACACAAGAACTCCACTCAGAAAGCATCCAAAAAAGGAGTATGCTATAAGTGTGGCAAGAAAGGTCATTACAGGTATGAGAGTAGATCCAAGGCAAAATCCCTTATCAACACTTTAATTAGTGGCCAAACCAGTAATGATGAGGTCTTTAAACTCCTAGAACTTGACCACACAGACAATGAGTTAGCCAATAGTTCTAGTGACCAAGAGATCTACCAGTTAAACTAGTCATCATCCTCAGAACCCTCTAGAGCCTCCTTAAGCTCCTCTAGTAGCCCAGATGTTGACATGGCATGTTAAGATAGTTATTGTAGGAACAAGACTATCAGTGTTCTTAGCACCCAGGAAGAACTCCTCATTGATCTCATAGAACAGATTGAGAACCCAGTCATTAAGGCTCGGTATCTTAGCAAGTTCCACAAATCCTTAATTAAGGAAACCAAGGAACCAAGACCTAGGATTTCTGAACCCAAAGTAAACCTAAAGAAAATCTACTATAGGTTTACGAAAACCAAGAAGGGAGTTACAGTCAACGACCTTCAACAAGAAATCAAGGAAACCAAGTCTAAGGTTAGAACACTTAAACAGGAACTAACCATCCCTAGGGTTGATCACAGCCTCCTTGATCAAAAGGTTGAACGTCTAGAAAGTACTTCTCATCAAGGCAATGAGGAAGGTCCCTCATTTCAGAACCCTTCAGATGAGGAAGACAAAATAGTTAACCCTACAGCCCATATGGTTTAAGAAGAACAACCCAGTCAGAAGTTCTTAGAAACCATCAGTAGGATTAATATCCAGAAATGGCATTCCAAAGTCAGGATTTTCATTAGCAAAGATTTTGAATTTGGGGTTATAGCCCTTATAGACTCGAATTTTGATCTCAACTGCATTCAAGAAGGAATCATTCCCTCCAAGTACTTCAGAAAGACTAGGGAAAGATTAACATCTGCAAGTGGTGAAAAGATGCAGATTGAATTCAAAATTCCAAAAGCACATGTGCGCCAAGACAACACACGTTTCAAGACAACATTCGTCCTAGTCAAGAATATGACAGATTGGGTCATTTTAGGAAACCCTTTCATGTGCTTGTTGTATCCTTTTGTCACGGATAGTGAAGGAATCACTACCCATCCCTTTGGCCAGCCAGTTAAGTTTAAGTTTCTTCGGAGCCTAGGACCTAGAGATATTAGTAGCCTCCAGGAAGTCTCAGTCTCCAAGACCCTTAATCTTATTAGTGCCAAAACTTAGCATCTTAAGTACCTCAAGGATGATTTGAGATACAACAAAGTTGAGGAACAACTTGTTGGGGTTTATGCCCTAAAATCAAATTTATTGGCATGTCATAATTAATTAAATTGTTTAATTATATAAGACTATCTATAAATGAACTAATAGGATATTATCTTAGTCTATGAGATGCTTAGTATATGATTTATGTGAAAAGTCACAGAAGATATATATTACAAGTTCTTTGTAAACTCAGAATTTTAGCTCATAGTTGGCGACAAAATTGGGCATTCCATCTGCGAAGACTATAATATATCAACTAAGATGATTTGTCTTGATCATGGAAGTAGAGACTTCTAATTGATATGTTGATATGTTGATATGTTTTAAGAGTTAAAGCATATTGAACTGGACCGTTGTGAGCTTTATTATTCTCCTAACGACTGTCAAATGAATAATAAATCTCACGACTTTTATTTACATCAACTCTAAATCCTGAGAGAATAATGAACCTGATCATAAAGTGTAGGTTGCTTTGATATATCAAGAATGAGATCTATAAGTCACGATTAAAACCTCAGTATGTTGGGCCATTTAGTGCTGATGGAACATATATTCTCAAGATGGAATTCATAATCTCTTGACAGAGATATAAAATATTCCTTTGCGATAAGTTTAATGAGTTTGGTTATTCAGTGTTAGGCCCAACCACTTTAGTAAGGAGTTACTAAAGTATATATTTACGAAATTGGATTTCATAAATATATGATGAATAACATAAAGGATTAAACCGGGTACTCAAAGATTAAGATGTAATAATCTTCAAAGTGGCAGTATATATTCATGAATTTGTATTACTACGAATATTATAATGGGGTTGCATGTATAATAAAGTCTTGGGATATAATTTATTAATAAGGCCTAGAGTGCAATTGTATTCATATAGTGGTATTGAATATAATTAATGGTAACTTTGGACTTGTCAATAATTGACAGAAAAGCCCAAGGCCCATTGAAGCTAGAGTCTTATTTGTTCTCTTTTGGTCCCACTCTAAGCCACATATTAGAGCCCAATTGGAATAGCCCAAAAGGCTAGCCCAATTAAATAATCAGTTATATATAAGGAGAGAAACATACAGAATTTCTATGAGAGTTTTCTTAGTGGTTTTCATTATGATCACATGAGAACATGAAATGATTTGTATGTAAATGTTGGACATTCTCTTATTCTCTCATTGGAAACTAATTGAGAGACCACACTTCTTGGGCATTAAGTGGAATTGGAATGAAGATTAAAAGTGTTCTCAAGTATTTCTAATCTTTTGGTTTTGAATTTCACCGTACCAAGTTACGCTTTTTTGTTCTTAAATTCTGAAACCTATATAGTACATGTTATCAATTACGAATGAAGTAGATCCGTTAATTTTTCGCTGCGTATGTTGTGTATGTGATACAAACATGTATTTTTCTAATGAATCTAACTTGTAAGAACATCCAAACAGAGATTAGAAAGTTTGAGGAAATACTAAAGCAGGAAGTCTGCTCTGATCTACCCACTGCCTTTTGGCATAGAAAGAGACATGAGGTAGCTCTCCCATATGTCAAAGGTTTCAATGAAAAGGATATCCCAACAACAAGATCAACCTATCCAAATGAACCAAGAACTCATGGATTTTTGTAGAGCTGAGATTGAGGATCTTCTAAGAAAAGAAATTATCAGAAAGTCTAAGTCACCCTGGTCTTGTCCAGCCTTTTATGTCCAGAAAAATGCTGAGATAGAGAGAGGGATTCCCAGAATAATTATTAACTACAAGCCCCTTAACAAAGTCTTAGAATGGGTAAGGTACCCGATTCCCAATAAAAAGGACTTAGTAAATAGGCTTTGTAAAGTAATAGTTTTCAACAAGTTTGACATGAAGAGTGGTTTTTAGCAGATTAAAATCAAAGAGTCTAATAGATACAAGACAGCCTTTACTATACCCTTTGGCCATTACGAATGGAACGTAATGCCCTTTGGTCTTAAAAATGCACCTTTTGAATTCCAAAATATCATGAATGAGATTTTCAATCCATTCTGCAGTCATGCCATTGTGTACATCGACAATGTACTCATTTTTTTCAAATCCCTGGAACAACATTGGAAGCATCTGCGAGCATTCCTCCATAATGTCAAGCTCAATGGTCTTGTTGTTTCAGCCCCCAAAATAAAACTTTTCCAAACTAGTGTGAGATTATTAGGCTTTGATATATGACATGGTGTCATCAAACCCATAGATAAAGCTATCCAGTTTGCGAACAAGTTTCCAGATGAAATCCTAGTTAAAACCCAACTTCAGAGATTTCTAAGATCTCTGAACTATATTTCAGATTTCTATCAAAATCTCAAGCAGCAATTCAAACCCCTTTTTGATAGACTTCAAACAAATCTCATGTATAAATATAAATATAAATAAATATATATATATATACTCAAATTTATTTATTTATTTAAAAAATCTCATGTTTTCAAAGTCGAAATTGAATTTGAGTGTCAATTTGAGTGTTTGGTTATGATTATGTACATTTTTATATCTTTGTCATATTTACAACTTCAAGTCAATTTGAGTGTTTGATTATGATTATGTACGTTTTTATTTCTTTGTCATTTTAAACATTTTTATTTAAAATGGTTGCATATTTTTTATTTGTGTTCATTATTTGTGTTGGTGCTTATAGTTACTAAATCGCAAATGGAACGTGAAGAGTTATATGATGCCCCAAACAATTCGAGACCATCAGAGCAAGAGTTACCGCTTGAAGATTCTGGTGATTGTGAGTTGAAATCCAAGCCATATGTCGGAATGCAATTTGACTCCCTTGATGATGTTGAAACTTTTTACAAAGAATTTGCTAAAAAAGAAGGTTTTGGAATCCGTATCCGTACAAGTAAAAAAGCACCTAGAAGTGATAATATAACAAGTCGTATTTATGTATGTTGTAGTGAAGGTCAGCGCAAAACAAAAAATGCATTAGATAGTGGTCTGAGTAGAGATGAGGAAAACAAGGCCCGTAGAAGTTGCTCAAGTCTTAGAACTGGATGTGAAGCAATGCTTAGGGTCATGAAGAATAAGAAGTTGCAGAAATGGGTTGTGAAGGGATTTGACAACAACCACAATCATGGTATTATTAGTCCAAAAAGTGTGTCATACCTCCGATGCCACTAAAAAATGTCTACTGCTTCTAAGAGTCTAGTTGAAAATTTTAGTGAAGAAAGTCTTCCAACAGGAAAAGTTGCCATGATGTTCAATGTTGGTGACCAGACATTTACAAGTAGAGATTGTTGGAATCACTTGAGAGATGTTAGGGGAAAAAATCTAGATGCTGGAGATGCCTCAGCTGTCCTTAATTATTGCCAAAAACAACAAGCTCAAAACTCCAATTTCTTTTATGCAATTCAATGTGATGATGTTGACCGTATGGTTAATTTTTTTTTTGGGTGGATGCGCCATCAAGAATGGCTTATCAATACTTTGGGGATGTAGTGACATTTGACACAACTTACAAAACAAACAAGTATGATATGCCATTTGCTCCTTTTACGAGGTTAAACCATCATTGTCAATCAATTTTATTTGGTTGTGCATTGTTGCAAGATGAGACAGAACAAACTTTTGTGTGGCTATTTGAAACTTGGCTTCAAGCAATGTGGGGGAAGGAACCAAAATCTATTATTACAGATCAAGATTTAGCCATGGGTGCAGCTATTGCAAAGGTATTCCCAAGAACTCGTCATCGTCTTTGTCTTTGGCATATTAAGAAGAAATTTCCAAAGAAACTTTCCCATATATATCATAAGAAGTCAATATTCAAACATGAGTTGAAGAGATGCATACGTGAGTCACCTAGTGTGGAAAAATTTGAGGAGGCTTGGAAGAGCCTAATATTGACTTATGGCTTGGAGAGAAATGAATGGCTTGAAGGCTTATATATTATTCAAGAGTCATGGGTACCGGTTTACAATAGAAATACTTTCTTTGCAGGAATGAACACTACCCAGAGAAGTGAAAGCATCAATGCGTTCTTTGACTCCTTTGTTAACTCAAGAACTACGTTAAAGGATTTTGTGGTCAAATTTGCAAAGGCGATGGACAGTCGTTATAAGAAAGAAAGGAAGGAAGACTTTGATTCAAGACATAAAACACCTTGTTTGGTAATTGGCTCAAAAATAGAGCATCAAGTTGCTTCTATATACACAAGAACCATATTTAGCAAGTTCCAAAAAGAATTGGTGAGTAGTAATCACTTTACAAAGGAAAAGGTTGAGAAAAATGGAACTTTTTATAGGTACAAAGTAACAAGTTCCTTTGATCCAGATGATGCATTTATTGTGAAGCTGAACTTGGAATCAAAAGTTTGTGAATGTGACTGTCAACTTTTTGAGTTTATGGGAATTTTTTGTAGGCACATGTTATTAATCTTCCAGGTTAAAAATATTTTTCAAATTCCTAGCCACTATATCCTACAACGTTGGACAAAAGAAACAAATAAAGAACTCAAAAGTGTAGAATATAAATCAAGCTTTGAGGATGAGCATCATGTATCAAGAGCCTTACGAAGCATCCATGTTTGTCAACGTGTAAGTCAATTGTCTTACCTTGCTGAAAAATCTGAAGATAGATATAAAATGATAATCTCAGACTTAGACCACACCCTTAAGAAAGCTTTTGGAATGGAAAATGAACTGCTTGAAGATAAGGAATTGATGAAATGGATATGAATCACAAGAGTGGTGAATCAGCTAACATTGTTGAAGTAGAAGACTGCTCTGTCATTGTTCCTTTGAATATAAAAGATCCACACGTATACAAACCAAAGGTCGAAAGAAAAGTATCAAGAAACAGGGTCCTGGTGGGAGAATTAAAGGTGGGCTTGAAATATCCTTAACTTGAAATATTCTTATGTTTACCATTGACCTTATGGTAATCTCTGGATTTCTTTTCTTTCTTATAGAAGTCATTATCTTTAAAGTGACCATACTTCTGACGTCTATAATACTTGAAGGCTATTCTCTTCCTTGAAAATTTCTCAGAGTTGTCCTTACTCTTTGATTTTCTCTTGGAAGGGGCCATAGAGGGTAAGCCATACTGGGTACATAAGGTTCCTACTTCGTACTTGGCTTTACTCTTGCCGGCTTGACTTTGGATTTTCATATCTGTGCACATTTTCATTCCTTCACTGCGGATTGTGCTAAAGATATCTCCATATGTTAGGTTATCATAATCTATGATGCCTAAGGGACTGCTAGGGGTTTCTTTGACCATTTCGCCAAAGAGTCTGGGTAAGCCATAGATGAACTTCTCCATCCAGAATGGAGAGTTACAATCACTTCTATGCATGACTCTGGTGGTAAAGACATCTTCATACCACCTGTAGTCGCCAAGGGTTCGACATCTAAGGTTACTTAACTGATCGTAAATCCTAGATGTGATGTTGCTAGGTTTTCCTTCAAAGTGTTTCATGATCGTATAGATCAGGGTGTTGACTCCATCAAGAATACTGTTTCCTATGCTTTCGTCAAAGATGGGGAGACCTTCCTCATCTTTTTGGACAGCATGTCTGATATCTTCTTTGGATTCTTCTGTTAGGCAGTTGTTCCACCATTGCAGAAGTTTCCTTGTGAATCCTAAAACCATAAGCTCTATGGCCTCTAAATGGGTTCTGTTCTCATTGAGGTAGTTATTGGCTACCATGGACATATGCTAGATTTTGTTTAGGATTTCCAGTTCTGATAAACCATCTATGTTCCATTCATAGAGTTTACTAGAGGATATTGAGAATTGGTTGCTAACATTCCTTTCCTCGCACTAGAGGTCAGGGGGTGTTGGTCTAGGATACCAATTCTTGGTTAAGTTGGTCGGGGTTATATACTCTTGAATTATGAAGCTTATTCATTTGTAAACCTCAAAACTGGTTTTCTAGTTGTTCTATCTCTTTTTCACTTCTTAAGGAGGTTCTGCTAGAACTACTAGAGGGTGTGTGAATGTCTAAGACACTAAGCTAAGGGTTCTTGCTAGACGAAGAGGTGACTGGTTCCTTTTTGACTAGTTCCTCAAGCTTCTGGGTGACAATTTCTAAGGTTGTTTTTTCCTTAGTCTTGAGACTAGTTTGCCTGGTTACTGGCAACTTTACTAGGGGCTTTTCCAAGGAAGGGACAGGTTTGCCAAGGTTTCCTGACTAGAGGATTACCTTGTTTTCTATCTGTTCCTTAATCCTATCAAGTTGTTTTCCTATGACTCCTAAACACAAGTTAGTATAATTGTTCTATTCTATCACCTTCTTTACTGGTTTCTCTACACTTGAAGAAAATGGGGTAGCAACTACATCATGACCTTGGTGTTTAAAGGTTATGTTTTCATGATATGCGTGTCATGAAGGCTGACTGTGAAATTGGGGAAACTGTCAAAATGGACTGGTCCACAGCTAAGACTGGTTTCTATGGTTCCTAAGAGACTATCATCAAACCTAATGTGACAGGTGTCTCTAAGGGCCATAAGGTTTGAACAGTTCAACCCTTCTCTGATCAAAGGTTTAACTCCAACTTGGACTAAACCTATGTGCAAGTAATTGGGTCATTCCTTCGTGTGCAGTAACAGGGTAGAAGATGTGAGCAAGTAGCATGTTTCGTACTCCTTGTTGATGCTATAAACTTGTTCTATATTCCTAAAATGGTAATTTGTCTTGAATGCCTTTTTAAGACTCCATGAAGACTTGTAGATCTGATTGGTGGGGACCTTAAGGATATTCCAATCTCCTAATTTGAGGTCTACATCTGATAACTCATAAGATTCTGAACTGAGAATCCCATTTTCTTGTGGAATCTCAAGGGGGATTTCTTGGAGGGATGACCTATAACTGGTGGAAAAGCTACTTCTAAACAACCTATTCATTATTCTGGATTAAAAGCTTAGATTAAAAATCAAAACCTAAATACCTTTTTCTTCAAGCTACTGGATCTAACCTCATCCAAACCACAGACCTTGAATCCAAAATTCAGGTACCCAGAACCCTGAAATGGTTTGAAGTCAGTTTTCCACAAAATTTAACTCTAAAGAATGAAAATTATCCTCTCCAGATCCAAAATCCCAGCCAGAATCCAGATTTAGACTTTGTCCAACAGTTAGCTGATGGTACGGTTAGACTAAGCTTTAACCAGTCTAGATTTAGATCACCCTTGGACTACCACCAACCCAGTCTACAGCCCCCTATCCTCCTTAGAGATAGACCTATATCCCGGTGTAGTTCATCCAGATCTCACCCTCCACCCAGGCGAAACCTAGATCTAGAACTCCAAGGAGTCAAAGACAGATCCTAGGTTAGCACCCCTTGCTATACGGCAAAACAAGACTCAGTTGTCGATCAAGATGACGACAATAGTCAGAGGACACCCTCCCCTAGGATATCCGAAATGGAGCAACCAGAACCTCCACCAGGACACCAACTCATGGTCATCAGGAAAGTGTTCACCCCTGACCTAGTAGCCTTAGGCAAAGAATTTGATTCTGAAAGAAACAGAGTCAAAAGAGAAGCCTATAGAGCCGACCATACCCTAGAACAAAAGAAAGAAGTGCTAGAAAAATGGCAAGAATTCATGAAAGAGATATCTAGTAATGTCCCTTTCTTTGAATATTTTGAGAACCATTTTGAATGACACAAAAAATCTTGTGTTCTAACCAAGTCTAGTTGGACAAAGGAAGACAAGAGTGTTGTCTAGTCTACCCATCCACCCTAGAAAACATGACCTTTAAACACCAAGGTCACGATGTAGTTGCTACACCCTTTAGATTCCCTTCCAGTGAAGAGAAACCAGTAAAGTAGGTGATAGAACAGAACAACTATACCAACTAGTGTTTAGGAATCATAGGAAAACAGCTTGATAGGAGTAAGGAACAGATTGAAAACAAGGTAATCCTCCAGCCAGGAAACCTTGGCAAACCTGTCCCTTCCCTAGAAAAGCCTCTCATAAAGTTGCCAGTAACCAGGCAAACCAGCCTCAGGTCTAAGGACAAAACAGCCTTAGAAATTGTCACCCAGAAGCTTGAGAAACTAGTCAAAAAGAAACCAGTCACCTTTTCGTCTAGCAAGAACCCTTTGCTTAGTGTCTTAGACATTCACACAACCTCTAGTAGTTCTAGCGAAACCTCTTCAGAAAGTGAAAAGGAGATAAAACAACTAGAAAACCAGTTTTGAGGTTTACTAGTGAATAAGCTTCATAATCCAGGAGTAACCTCGACCATCTTAACCAAGAATTGGTATCCTAGACCAACACCCCCTGACCCCTAGTACGAGGAAAGGAATGTTAGCAACCAATTCTCAGTATCTTCTGGTAAACTCTATGAATTGAACATAGATGGTTTATCAGAACAAGAAATCCTAAACAAAATTCGGCATGTCCATGGTAGCCAATAACTACCTAAATGAGAACAGAACCCATTTAGAGGTCATAAAGCTTATGGTTTTAGGATTCACAGGGAAACTTCTGCAATGGGTGAACAACTACCTAACAGAAGAATCTAAAGAAGATATTAGACATGCTATCCAAAAGATGAGGAAGGTTTCCCCATCTTTGACGAAAGCATATGAAAAGGTATTCTTGGTGGAGTCAACACCCTGATCTATACGATCATGAAACACTTCACAAGAAAACCTAGCAACATCACATCTAGGATTTACGACCAGTTGAATAAGCTTAGATGTCGAACCCTCGGCGACTACAAGTGGTATAAAGATGTCTTTACCACTAGAGTCAAGCATAGAAGTGATTGTAACTCTCTATTCTGGAAGCAGAACTTCGCCAATGGCTTACCCAGACTCTTTGGTGAAAAGGTCAAAGAAACCCTTAGCAGCCCCTTAGGTATCATAGATTATGATAACCTAACATATGGAGATACCTCTAGCACAATCCACAGCGAAGGAATGAAAATGTGCAAAGATATGAAAATCCAAAGTCAAGCCAGCAAGAGTAAAGCCAAGTATGAAGTAGGAACCTTCTGTACCCAGTTCAACTTACCCTTTATAGCCCCTTCTAAAAGAAAATCAAAGAGTAAGGACAACTATGAGAAATTTTCAAGGAAGAGAATAGCCTCCAAGCAATATAGACGTCAGAAGTATGGTGTCTTCAAAGATAATGACTTCAATAAGGAAGGAAAGAAATCCAAAGATTACCATAAGGTCAATGGTAAACACAAGAAATCCACTTAGAAAGCATCCAAAAAAGGAGTATGCTACAAGTGTGGCAAGAAAGGTCATTACAGGTATGAGAGTAGATCCAAGGCAAAATCCCTTATCAACACTTTAACTAGTGACCAAACCAGTAAGGATGAGGTCTTTAAACTCCTAGAACTTGACCACACAGACAATGAGTCAGCCAGTAGTTCTAGTGACCAAGAGATCTACTAGTTAAACCAGTCATCATCTTTAGAACCCTCTAGAGCCTCCTCAAGTTCCTCTAGTAGCCCAAATGTTGACATGGCATGTAAAGATAGTTGTTATAGGAACAAGACTATCAGTGTTCTTAGCACCCAGGAAGAACTCCTCATTGATCTCATAGAACAGATCGAGGACCCAGTCATTAAGGCTTAGTATCTTAGCAAGTTCCACAAATCCTTAATTAAGGAAACCAAGGAACCAAGACCTAGGAATTCTGAACCCAAAGTAAACCTAAAGAAAATCTACAATAGGTTTACCAAAACCAAGAAGGAAGTTACAGTCAACGATCTTCAACAAGAAATCAAGGAAACCAAGTCTGAGGTTAGAACTCTTAAACAGGAACTGACCTTCCTTAGGGTTGATGACGGCCTCCTTGATCAAAAGATTAAGCGTCTATAAAGTACTTCTCATCAAGGCAATGAGGAAGGTCCCTCATTTCAGAACCCTTTAGATGAGGTAGACAAAATAGTTAACCCTACAGCCCATATGGTTCAAGAAGAACAACCCAGTCAAAAGTTCTTAGAAACCATCAGCGGGATTAATTTCCAGAAATGGCATTCCAAAGTTAAGATTGTCATTAGCAAAGATTTTGAATTTGAGGTTATAGTCCTTATAGACTCAAGTGCTGATCTCAACTGTATTCAAGAAGGAATCATTCCCTCCAAATACTTCAGAAAGACTAGGGAAAGATTAACATTTGCAAGTGATGGAAAGATGCAGATTGAATTGAAAATTCCAAAAGCACATGTGTGCCAAGACAACACATGTTTCAAGACAACATTCGTCCTAGGAAAGAATATGACAGGTAGGGTCACCTTAGAAAACCCTTTCATGTGCATGTTGTATCCTTTTGTCACGGATAGTGAAGGAATTACTACCCATCCCTTTGGCCGGCCAGTTAAATTTAAGTTTCTTAGGAACCTAGAACCTAGAGATATTAGTAGCCTCCAGGAAGTCTCCGTCTCTAAGACCCTTAATCCTATTAATGCCAAAACCCAGCATCTTAAGTACCTCAAGAATGATTTAAGATACAAGAAAGTTGAGGAACAACTTGTTGGGGTTTATGCCCTAAAATCCAATTTTTTGGCATGTCATAAATAATTAAATTACTTAATTATATGAGACTATCTATAAATGAACTAATGGGACATTATCTTAGTCCATGAGATGCATAGTATGTGATTTATGTGAAAAGTCACAGAAGATATAAATCACAAGTTCTTTGTAAACTCAAAATTTTAGTTCATAGTCCATGATGAAATTTGGCATATCATTCTGTGAAGACTATAACATATCAACTAAAATGATTTGTCTTGATCATGGAAGTGGAGACTTCTAGTTGATATTTTTTAAGAATTAAGGCATATTGAACTAGACCGCTGTGAGATTTATTATTCTCCTAACGACTGTTAAATGAATAATAAATCTCATGACTTTTATTTAAATTAACTCTAAATCCTGAGAGAATAATGGACCTGATCATGAGGTGTAGGTTGCTTTGATATATCAGGGGTGAGATCTATAAGTCACGATCAAAACCTCAGTATGTTGGGCAGCCGCATTTTGGTGTTGATAGAACATATATTCTCAAGATGGAATTTATAATATCTTAACGGAGATATAAAATATTCCCTTGAGATAAGTTTAATAGGTTTGGTTATTCAGAGTGTTTGGTCCAACCACTTTAGTAAAGAGTTACTAAAGTATATATTTATGGAATTAGATTTCATAAATATATGATGAATAACATAAAGGATTAAATCGGGTCCTCAAAGATTAAGATGTAATAATCTTCAAAGTGGCAGTCTATATTTATGACTTTGTATTACTACGAATATTTTAATGAAAGAGTTGCATGTATAATAAAGTCTTGGAATATAATTTATTAATAAGGCCTAGAGTGCAATTGTATTCATATAGTGGTATTGAATATAATTAATGGTAACTTTGAACTTGTCAATAGTTAACAGAAAAGCCTAAGGCTCATTGGAGCTAGAGTCTTATTTGTTCCCTTTTGATCCCACTCTAAGCCACATACTAGAGCCCAATTGGAATGGCCCAAAAGGCTAGCTCAATTAGATAATCAATTATATATAAGGAGAGAAACATACAGAATTTCTATGAGAGTTTTTTGAGTGATTTTCATTATGATCATATGAAAACATGAAATGATTTGTATGTGAGTATTGGACACTCTCTTATTCTCTCATTGGAAACTGATTGAGAGACCACACTTCTTGGGCATTAAGTGGAATTGGAGTGAAGATTAAAAGTGTTCTCAAGTATTTCTAATCTTTTGGTTTTGAATTTCACCGCACCAAGGTACGCTTTCTTGTTCTTAAATTCTGAAACTTACATAGAACATGTTATCAATTGCGAATGAAGTAGATCCATTAATTTTCAACTGCGTATGTTTTGTATGTGATACAAACATATATTTTTCCAACACAACTAACTTGTAAGAGCATCCAAATAGAGATCCGAAAGTTTGAGCAAAAACTAAAGCAAGAAGTCTGCTCTGATCTACCCACTGCCTTTTGGCATAGAAAGAGACATGAGGTAGCTCTCCCATATGTCAAAAGGTTTCAATGAAAAGGATATCCCAACAAAAGCTCGACCTAGGCCACAATTTGGATAGTCCATAGATTTTTGGATAGTACCAATCACTCTCCAGAACAATTTTTTCAGACAGGTTACTATTTATCTACAGTACCAGCCACTGTTGATGAACAGTTCTTGCACTCAGCCGCCACAAATGAACAAAAGACAAGACACTATTCATGAACAGTACCAGTCACTATTCATGAACAATAACCAGCGCTATTTTCCAGAATCACTATTTGCTTTCGGTGGAAAAGGTTTTCACCCTCAGTAAAAGCATTTCACCTTCCAAGATTTCAGCAATCTTCAAAAGATCCAAGGCTCCCTTTAGTCTATAAAAGGAAGCTTAAGTTCTATTCTTCATCAGGTCTAATTCTTCAATCAGAATACCTCACATGACCAATTTTAGGAAGAGTTCCAAAATTGTGATATCCCTCCCTTCGTTTTACAACCCAATACTTGTAATCAAATGGCTACCCCTAGTTTAGTTTACACTTGTAGTACTCCAGTCGGTTTTACATTTGTATTCACAAGGCCTCAGTCGACTTCCCTAGTTTGTAAGCAGATAGCCCCAGTTAGCTTCCGCCCCATTGTATTGTAACTTACCCCCTTTTGGTGTGTGTGTGTGTGTGTGTGTGTGTGTGTGTGTGTGTGTATCTAAAAGCTGAAGCATAGCACTTATTGTTGTTACGCTCCTGTTGAGCCAAATCAGTGACCACGTCATTATTTCCATTAATATAAAAATATTTTATTTTCATTATTTTTCTATTAGTGTTTTAAAAATTTCCACTTCAGCTTCCATAACACCCATGACTCTAAATCTCCACTGTTTTCAACTTCTCATGTAACTTCTTTAATGTTTGAGACTCTCCATCTCCCCCTTTCTTGCCTCTTCCTCTCCTCATTGAACCTAACCAGTTTATACATGTTCAATTGCCACTGTCCTTATAAAATTCCTCAGAGATTAGTCGTGCAAGGAGCTTTGCAGTTAAAGCTCTTGAAAGGACAAAACTGCTATGCCTCAGGTAGTCCAAGATGGTCTAAACGATGGGCTTCACAAGTTAATGTCTTCATTGGAGAATCCAAAATTCAACCATTTCTTCCTCAAAAGAAATTTGCAAACAAATGCAATCAGTTACTCTTCCCATCTACATATGGATAGCAGTGAATCACAACTGGCTGTAAGCAATTAGATTTGACCAACCCCTTTCACATGAATATGTATCCTTTATTACTCATTACTTTAGGCATTTGCTCACATGAATATGTATCCTTCATTAATCATTACTTTAGGCTTCTGTTGTTGTAGCAAGCTAGATGATATTGTCGGCGATCATGATAACATTAGTTAGTGTTTGAAATTTCTATTAAGAAAAATAGGACTTATGAATTAATTAATGAATTAGCTTTTAATTAAAAAAAAAGATGGATTATCCAAGTATAGTCTCTTTTCAAAATGTTGTTTGGCTTGGTTTATTTAAAAAGTCTCTTGTATTCTAAATGTCCCCAGAAAGTTACATTCTGACTTCAAATGTCAAATTGCTACTACTCGATCATCCCTAATTAGCCTGCCAATCTTTGTATTGTTTTGTGAACCATTCATGTCGAACAGGGCCGATTCTCCCACTGGGCCGATTCTCCCACTGGGCCATTTGGTCATTTGCCTAATGCTCCAAGTGGATGGTCCCATGATTTTGCATTAGCTAGAAACGTTCATGTCCAATCACATTACACCACCTAGCTAATAATATCCTACTTTCATTTCAATTTTACACACTATCTCTCGCTGAGGCTTAGCTTTTATTTTATGGTGATCTATGGTTTTGAGGTTTTTAAGTTGTGACCTACAAAGGTAAAGTTTTCCTTCTTGGTCTCTTTGGCGCTTTTTGGGTGGTTTTGTGAGGTTTTCTCATGTGGGTTTTTAGAATTAGTTTTATTTATAAGGTATGTGTATGTGGGATTGTTTCAAAGTTGTGCTATTTATTGTGATTTTGTGGGTGCGATCTCTTTTTGCACCATGTAATATTTGAAATTTTAAGGTTTTGTTATGTGGGTATTTGAACTTTGACCTCTACATGAGATATTTGTAAATGGGTGCCCTTCAAAAACTTCAAGAGCTATTTTTTTTATATTCCGTTTTGTTGGACTGCTTTGGTTTTGAGGATTTTTTGTCCTCTAAAAAAGGAAATATCGAATGAATGATTGTATATTGTAGTTGGTACATAACGAATGAATGGTTGTACATTGTAAGATCATACAATTTCTGCCCAGTTCTTAAGAAGATATTAATTGTAGAGAAAATCAAATTTTCATGATATAATTTGAGAATTCAAACTTCTTTTGTACCCAAAAAATTTAAGTTGGTTAGACTCATTAGCAGAAGTCATCAAATGATTTTGTTGATACATTGTTTGCAATACTTATGTAGGAGACTACTTATAAACAAGTACAATTGAAAGGAACTATGATGATGATGATCTTTGTTGCTGCGTGGTTCTACTCATTTGCTGTATAGTTTTGTGTGGTAGTAATTTTGAATATGTGTGTGCTCCATTCAGTTTCTTGGAACGTCTAAGGGAATAGGAAGAAATTCAGTATATTTCCTTTAGTTTTATTATAGCTTAGAGGTGGATTGGAGGAAAACAAATCAATTTGCATATTGGCTTTTTTGAAACTTCGGTTTTGGAAACCAATGCATTATAGAAACTTAGGTTTAGAATATGTTTTGCCTTCGTTAAGTTCTCTCAACTATCTTATGTGAAATAGAGAAAACGTTTTGTACAAAAAATATTGTTAATGCTTAATTTAATTTCTTCCCATTCTTGGTGCATTGTTTCCAACAATTCAGGTGTGTTCTTTTTGTAATTATCTGGGCTTACTACTCTTTCGCAAAATTTATAGTAGCATATTTATTTTTATTATCCACATCATATTTGAATAAAATATCTAAATATTTTTTTACTCTAATAATAATAATAATAATAATAATAATAATAAATCAAAGTCTTTTTTAAAACAGTTCATTGAAAATAGAAGTCATCAAACATTATAAAAACTAGTTGCTAACCCGTGCGATACACAGGAAAACTATTGATAACTTCCCTAATATGAAAAAAAAAAAAAATTAATATCATGGTATAAATTATATACCCAACTAATAAAACTTATCATTTACAAAGTAATAAAATCTATCACATACAATGAGAAATCGTGATAACCAAGTGCTTGAGATCATATTTAGGAAATATATATCTAATTCAATACAATTAATTACAAAAATATAATTAATTCCATACTCGTTCAATCAAATATCTTTCATAAATTACATTAATCATTCTTGATGTCCAAGATGCATCTAAATTCTAACATTGCCAATACAAAGTTGCTAGACCTCAATGGGATTGAAAAGGCAACAAAATGTCAATTTACACAATTGCTGAAATCATCACTTTCCACTATTGAGAGAGAGAGAGAGAGAGAGAGAGAGAGAGGTGGTTGTTGTGTTGCACCTCTTAAGAACCTGAATATTTTATGAAACTGAATATTTGCTTCTCTTAAGAAGAATCTACCTTGTACATTTTTTTTTTATATGTAATTGACCCATAACAAAATAGATGTACCACATTTAGAGTATGCACATTTGGGAGGATAAAAGTAAAGGAAAATGAGAAAATGAACCCACCTAAAGTTTTTTGCTCTTTCTCTTGATGTTGACTTTTCCAGCATCATCCAAAATCAAATTTATGTACTCCTCAAAGCCCTGTAAGGCAAAAAAATTAACATTTAAACAAATTTACATGAATTCACTTAAAATTGTGAAAGATGCTAAAAATTAGGTTTCTATCAACCTTTTAACCAAAATTCAACAATTTAATGATTGCACATAAATCAGCAATTTTGCCATTGTTAGTTGCAACATATATCTTTTTTTTTTTTTTTAAACAAATATGGTGCAATTTTGACAATCAAATTTTACTCAAAAGCCAGGATTAGACAACCTCAATCCTGCATTGCTCTAAGAAATCTGTAGAATCCTTACCCTGAAATAAAAAAAACATGCCACAACCATGGATAGGAGGCAAAACAAAAAAATTACTTGTTCACAAAAATTTGAAGATGTAAATTTGACAATATCACCCCTAAACTTGCTTAACATACATAACATATAGCATAAATACTCATCATAAATGTGATTAAAAAATTCAAGCACTAAATTACAACCCTCTGCATAATATTTTCTTTTCTTTAAAAAAAAAAAAAGACTATCCTTAACATTTTATCTTCAAAACATTATAACAGGAAATGCTACAAAAATTTGGAATGATTTACCATATATAGCTTAACCATACTTGCTACTCCATATAATTCAAATCAAGATGTTTGATTTTTCCCCTCATCACTCAAATAGATTATCAACTAAAATTTTAAGAATAGCATTACATGCAAAACCCAGAAAAGCCCAACATTGAAAAGGACAAAATCAATAATTAAAAGTCTCTAAAGAACATTACCACTGTCATGCAATATCCAATGAGAAGCAAATATACAACAAAATACCATTAAATAGAATAACACATCATCAAGAATATACCTTCTTTTCTTTTTAAAACTTCACCATTAGGCATCGGTGTGGACGCAAGAACTTCCTTGTACACAAATGCAAGTTATAAGATGAAGGAGACAAAAAGGTTAATAACTATGTAGGTTTTCAAACATATGATCAATTGAAAGCATTAGAATATATGTTTTAAGGTTAACAATTCCTCAAATTCAATTTGTCCAAGGAACCTATAGAATCAAAGACTAGTCCTACAGATTATAAAGAAAATTAAAATAAAGACATTGCGATGGTAAGTTATGTTTACCTCAAGCAATGTGTTCCAAGTTTGAGTCTTGAAATCAGCCTAACCCACCTCTCCCAAACCTTTTTTAATTTAAATAGTAACTATCTACCACATCAATAACATTAATCATATATAAACCAAATGAGTTAATATCCATGACGGACTTCAGCTTTGACCCTATTCTTCCTCAACCTCTCCCCATTGAGATATGACATTTTCCCTGCAATAAAATATACCATATGTAAACAGAAGTTAGAGAGACAAAAGCATTAAGAGAACAAAATAAGCAACCTTGTATCATCGAGGAAGACCAAAATATCTTGCAATGAAAAGCAAGCATACCTGTACCAAAACCATCACAATGGTGGAAGCTGTGACTTTTGTGTGCACCAGTAAACAACAACATCTTGCTACAAAGAGTTTAAACTGTCTGTTAGGGTCAAAAGCATTTAGGAATATAATAAATCTGGAGGATAATTCAGTGATATAACAATAGGGGAAGTGGCAGCATAAATAACATCTAAATGCATCTTATAGGAAGTAACAATTAGCATAGCTACTTCTTTTGGAATTTGAATCAAACATATCTTTGCAGCTCTCCATACCATTTTAAATCATAATCATATCATTGAAAAAATTATAACACTATAAGAAAAAAACTATACAAGGTATAAAAAATTGAAATGGGCCTATATTCATTAACTAATTATGGGTTCTTGCGTCTATTGGACTTGATTCTCAAAACTTTTATTTCCTACCCAACACTTTTTTTTTTTTTTATAAGAAAACTTGTACCCCATTTAAGATAGAAAATTTTAAGCTTAAAAAAGGTAAAGGGAAATCACCAACCTAAGTTAAAGCTTAATCCTATTTATAGTTAAGATGCTAACATAACCACTAACTTTTGGGGCTAAAATTAAACCCATTGGTTAAAGCTTTTTAAGTTCCAAAAGTGGTGTTTCCCAATAGCCCAAGCAAAACAGAAACGTGCCTCTGTTTGAAAATGAAAGTTTCAGAGACAATATTTAACAAAAACAGAGGTAATATGTAACAGAAAAAGAGGTAATATGTTTTGCCTATTAATCATCTTTATTTTGTAATATGAAAGTTTAAGAAACAGAGGTAATATGAAAGTTTTCACTTAACTGTATTTTGTCCAAACAGAGGTAATATGTTTTGCCTATTAATCATCCAAACAGAGGTAATACATAACAGAAATAGAGGTAATATGAATAAAGCAAAATAAAGATGGTTAAACCCAAAAAGCTTTGTCCTTTCATGTAATACCTAAGCAGTAAAACAGAGGTAATATACCCTTTTGCCGATTATTGATTGCAGATTTTCTAATCAAACCTAAAATTTGCAAATCAAATGGCAGAGAACCAAAGTCTGATAAGTCTAATTTATGGATTCAACAACACATTAAACCATAACAAAACCAATTACAACAAAACTTAAATCTCACCATAAAACCATAACAGAACCAACCAAAAAAAAACGAAAATTAAACATGCATAGCAGAATGAAAAACACATATTCATCACAGAGCAAACAAAAAATCAAAATTAAATTGTTGAAAAACCCTAACAGAACAAAAGGGCCTAAAACAAAATTGGAGCAAAAAATTAGTAATTCCGTAAGACCCAAAACTCTAAGCAATCTTTTTTGTAATTTTCCTAATCTATAAATAGCTTGACTATGAAAAGAGAGAAACAAAATCATATGAAATCAACATGTTCTCCAGAACCAAATAGAATTACAAAAACGTACTAAGCTTTAGAGGTCAAGACTTGAGCAAGCAAAGGCTATGAACAGAGAGAGCCAGACTGAGAGAAGCGAGATGCTCTAAGAAAGGAATGTGGGGCAGCGTGAAGAGAGGAGAAAACCTGCGTGAGGGGCAGCGTGAAGAGAGAAGCAAACCTGCTTGCTGAGTTTGTGTTTGTGTCTATTGAGTTTTGTTTATTTTTAAAGATAAGTATCAGGTTAAGAGAGAGAGAGAGAGAGAGAGAGAGAGAGAGAGAGAAATAAGTATTGGGTTTTGTTTTGGAGAGGAAAATAGTGTTTTTAATTCTATTTTTTATTTTTTAAATATTGTGTTGTGCTGATGTGAAAAATTGTGTTGCTAGCAGAGGCTTCGGTTTTATATATATATATATATATATATATATTTTATATAGATGACTCTTTTTTTGCCTGGTTAATAATACAAATGTATGACCACCGCACACTTTTGGTGTGATGGTCACTCCATAAGTATAAGTGCTTGTGAGGTGTGGGAGGCAAGGCCAGAGTTCAAGTCTCCAGAAAGGAGATTCACACACATATACACTTAAATTAGGTTAGAATAAAATTTCTATCTTGTATAAAAAAAATAATAAAAAAAAATGTATGACTATATGAGTATATTCGTTACTGTTTTAATTAAATTAAATGACAATCAACGGCCCCTTCCATTATTTCAAGGAAAAAAAACGTTTTAGGTTTTAATTCTTTTATTAATTATTATCAATAAATGACAGTAATCATTCATATAATAGTTACATTCTTACTCATATATATATATATATATATATATAGTTCACAAGTATGAAGTAATATTCAACAGCACAAAAATTTACACCATAATTTGTCTTCTTTTCATTTTCTACTTCTTTTTTTATCATTATTATTTTTATTATGTCAATTTGAATGTTTTGTTTAATTTTTTGTAAGATCCATGTTTACTCTACACTATATTTAATTATGAAGTTTCTAGGGTATACTGTATATTTGATGGCTGTATCAAATGATTTCTTGACTAAATTTTGTTTGAATAATTTGATAAGTTCTATTATACTTCTTTGAATTTTTTTTTTTTTTTTTTTTTTTGGTAATGTAAGTTTATTAACTTATGCGGTAAGAATTTTCTTTTGACAATTTACAAAATGATCCTTAATGAACTTTTATTATAAAATTTTTATTTTAAAAAACATTTAACTACAAATGATCATTAATAATATTCTCATAAATAGCATGGGCATGCAGCTAGTTAACTTAATTGACAAAACCGAGTGACATTAAGTGGTAGGAACCAACAAGTGCTACAGTTTAAGACCCAGATAGTAACTCCACCAAATGACTCAAATCTTTTGCAGCAGTGCCGTTTGGGCTAGCAGCAAATTGTACAGTTTTTTTGAGGGCTTGGGCTTTATCTCTCATCTCCTTCCCTTTTCCATGCCCCAAAATGAAATCCAAACTCTTGAGCAATCCATTCTTGGTGAGTATTCCTCCCTCAACTTTGACACCAATCCCCCATACATCCTCTACCATTCTTCCAATCATGCGATGATCACCTAAGCATGGCCTTCCAATCATTGGCACACCATATGCAATACTCTCGACCACAGAGTTGCTACCACAGTGAGTCACAAACACAGCTATTGAAGCATGAGCAAGTACTTGGCTCTGGGGTGTCCATGGCACTATTTTCCCTTGCATTCTAGTCTTCTCAACAAATGCTTTGGGCAAGAGGTCCTTTATGTAATCCTTGAGAGACCAAAGAAATGGAAGTCCACTCTCTTCCAGTGCCTCTGCTAATGCTATTAACTCATTATGTGGTGGCAAAGACACAGTTCCAAAGCTTACATACACTACTGACCTTTCCTTTTGCTTATCTAACCAAGATATGCACCCTGATACATCCGAACCTAACTGTGATGGATTCAGTAGTGTGTGAAAACCCACGTTAAGAACACTACGAAAGTTTGTTTTGAGATCATCATTGAGAAGAGGAGGGTTTAGTTCTTCATAAGAGTTCAACACCACAGCACTAGCTCGTGGCAACACCGATCCAACTTCACTCAGCATGCGTGAGAAAAGTGACCCTTCTATGTCTCCTAAGATCCCTTCCATAGGTAAGTCCGAAACACGCATTTGAGACAATCCTGGAATGCATTCCAAGGTTGTATCTTCAACTTCATTGTTGACAAAACGTTGGCGGATAAGGTCAATATAAACGTGAGCTGAGAGAGAGTATGGAAAAGGAGACCAAACTGGGATCCATGGAACATGCAAATCCTCAGCAACCTCCACAGAAAATGTCAAGAATGCATCAGCGAGCAAGCAAGAGATTTTCATACCTTTCTCTGCCTCTGCCATTTCTAAGCCTCTTCTAAAGTTTTCTGGCGAGACCTTAATGAAAAGTTCTACACCCTCAATTGGATTTGGGGAAGGAACATGGCCCTCCGGCACTCCATCTGCCACATCATAGGCTTTTATGTTGGGCAAAACCTCGTCAGGCTTTGCTGTGGAGAAGAGTGAATGGTTGGACTTTGGTGTGTTTAGGAATGAGAACTCAACGTTTGGGGCATCTTGTGCTAATCTGCGAACCAGAGCCAAGAGGGACAAAGGGTGGCTGCCGAATGGGAATGCCAATACAGCCACATGTTTCTTAGGAGAGCTTTTGGTCTCCGCCATGATGGTGGGTTAGACTGTTTTATCTAGTATATTTAAGGGAGAGAGATGAAGCAAATAAGTAATACAATAAATATCAAATTAATGGAAGCTCCTCCTTTGTGTACTTCTTTACTGCTTGTTGAATCAATAAAGCTTTTCTTTTGAACAAATAAATAAATAAATAAATGGTTGAGATAAAAGTGAATAATGCTTAGATTACAGTAGGCCTTTTGGATTTTTGTGTGAGTAGTTTTAGGACAGCATAAGTTGTCACAATTTTTACCACAATTATCTTACATGTTGACTAATTATTTGTCACTTTTACAAAAATTTGTCACTTTTACAAAAATTTGCTACTTTTTCTCCACCATTCACAATTTATCACGTGAATAGTTGTGGCATAAATTGTGCCATTTTATTTGGTCTTAGAATTTTTCTTTTGGTGTAGTTATCATATTTTTAAGAGAGCTTAGCTAGGTTATTTAAAGACTACCAAAATTAAGAAAGCTAAAATAGCTATTTAAAAACCCACCAAAATTCTTAACGTATAATTATGTTCCTATAAATTAGGATATGAACATTAAACAATCCCAACCTTCATTTTATTCCTACAAATTAGGACATGAACCTTAAAAATACTTTAACATTCTCTAATCCACCTCACTGTTCCATTTCATAACTTTATATCTTTGAGAGATCTCAATTGCAAGTTTAACCAAGTCAAATCCCACACAGCTAATCATGGCCAAACATGAAATCCCTATTATTCATTCTTACATCAACTTTATAGGAAGAATATCCATGATTAACGTATGAAGCCAATTAACGCCACGTTGTTGCTTCCAAAAAAATACCCATCCTAGATATAAAATTTTTTTTTTTTTTAACTAGTTAGAAATATTACTACAATTTGACTCAACTCACCTGGACTAGATACGAAGACCTTGACCATTGGAGTGATTGCTATAAATGGCATTGTGAAGGAGATATTACTTCTGTCTAAAGTAAGATCATGATGTGATTGCAAATAAAAAGGAGTATGCTTTTTAGAAAAGAATGAGATGTGTTTAGGGGATTGAGATTCCGTGCATCCTGCAATTATAAATTTAGGGTTGAGAATGAATGTTAACATTTTCATTATTAATCTCAATCCTTTGATATTTAAAAAAAAAAAAAAAAAAAAGCTTTTTACCTTTTTATTTTTCTTAAATTTTCTCTCTCACATTAAAAGGCAGTTACATCGAATCCAACTCTATGTAGTTTATTAATAATATAAACAATCTATTTGTAGTAAATATTGTATACCATTTTTAATGTGAGGTTGGTGAATTGAATGTTTATAAGTTCATAACTAAAAATCATGGATACACTGTGCGTTAAGCAAAAAAAAAAAAAAAAAAAACTAAAAATCATTGTATCAAATTAACTAAAATAATATAATTTCAACTATAAATTAGTTAATATTAATTATTAGCATAAATTTATGAAAGGTAAACAAATTTTAGTTATGGTTTTACTATATATGAAAAAAAAAATTAATCATGTACTTGTAAACAAGTTTGAGCTTATTTGGCAAGAAAATTAACCAAATTTAAATATATAATCTTATTTAATAATGAATTTGAGCTCGTATCATATTTGAAATAAAATTAAAGAAACAATATTCAACTTGGCTCGTCTCGTTAAGTTACTTACACATTTTTATAATAGATTGTGATATCTCTTAACGGTAAATATATAAGCATATGGGTTTTTTACTTTCAACAATATTGACACAATTATCCACTTTCAACAATATTGAATTGTTTTAGTAATAGGATAGGAAAATAAAAATAAAAAGAGTACCTACGAAGGCTCAACACAAATAGATTTTTCAAAAATTATGATTAGTATATATGTATTCCCAAAAAAATTCAAACGTACCCCCAAAATATATACTTTTGGCCACCCTCCTCCAAAAATATTTACAAATTGACCCAATAGACCCAAAAATAAAAAGTATTTGCTGGTTCATCATTTTGCCCAATTTCCCCATGAACAATAAAAAAATCCTCTAATAAAAACAAACCCAATTATCCCAAAAATAATAAGAATAACCTCTAGATAAACCAAAATTAAATACAAAATAGAACATAAATCTATTTTCTTTTGAATCTATATTTGAATCAATTCACGAAACTATATTTGAATCTAGCTAGATGCAAAATAAATTCCTGTAAACCCCTACAATTAGTATGACTTTTATTTTAACAGGAAACTAAAATATTTTTTTTTTTGATACTTTGTTTAAAAACAAATCATTTTAAAGTCAATATTGATGATATAGTATTGCCAGTATCTAGTATTGATGTCCCAAAATTTGAAAATTCTTAAACAAAATTTCAAAAATTCATCACGATGGAATTGGTATTTGTTTATTGCAACATGATTTTTAATTGTGTCAGCAAATATTGGATTGTAATGTTAATTAAGGTGAGAAAATTTGGAAATTCCTCGAATTTATTTTGGTTCCGCCCCTAGACACAAACGTTTCAAAACATGCATATACTACTAAGCTACTATCTAATTTACCACTACTAATATATATCGGTCGGTTTTGGTTTGGTTTAGTTGAATATTCATAGGAACAGAGACTGAACTGTAGAATTTTCAATTTATAAAACCGGTCTAAATTGAACTATGAAAAAAAGTAGACAAATTAATTCAATTCGTGGGACATTCACCTACTCGTGCGGTGCACCTGATTTTTAATTCACCCGTACAGTAATTTCAATGTACATGCTACTCTAATCAAAATTCAAGTTTATAGTTTCTCAAAAAAAAAAAAAATCAAGTTTATTGCACGTTTTGCTGTATGGCCACATGGCACATTCCCATTTACCAATCCATGCCAACTCAAATACTATGTCATATTCTTTTTTCTTTTTTCTTTTTTTGAGAAGAAAATACTATGTCATATTCTATGACTCAAAAAAAAAAAATGTCATATATATGATTCTAAAATATATATGTCATTGAATATGGGTGTTGGACCCACCTTGTCCAAAGCCCAAAAACTACTCATTTAAAAGTATTTGACCACATTTCTCAAAAAAAAAAAAAAAATATTTGACAACCCGGTTGCCCAAATTCTCTACAGTGTAATGGGTCTATTGTAGAGCCAAACTAGAGCAATTCAATGACTGGGCCTCTAACCCATGGATTTTTCTTAATGATGTGGGCATTATAACCCGTTAACTTCATTTCACAATATGAGGTTTTGCAACATGAAAATTTTTCTTACTATCATGGATTGGATTAATCATTAATGGCTTGCGTCTTCTCTTGGTTCATAAATTAGGCTTATGACCCATGCTTCTCTTTGCTTCACAGAGTGGGTCTCGCTTTTACACATGATTGGGGCTAACAACTAATAACGTTCAATTTAGACAGATTTAGCCCCACTCTAGAAGCCATAGTTTTCACAAAATGAATTTGTTTGAGAAATGCCTAAAAGTTCAAGTGCTTCACAAACAAGAAAACTATTTGGGCTTACTCTTACTGGCCGACAAATCTACAAAGCTCATTAGTATTCTTGCTGTTTGAGATTTATATTAGACATATTAGCCCAATGTAATAGGCCCAAGTCCACTCCTATTTGTACTAGTAGTCTAAAGTTTAGTCGCCTATATATACTCATGTTCGGGTTTATTGTAACACTAAATTTTGTACTACACTCTTACACAATAAAGATGTAGCCCTTAAGGGATTCATCCGTGGATGTAGGCTGACAAGGATGAACCACGTAACCCTCGTATTCTTGATGTTCTCATTCTATGCTTCTCCTTCCGCATCTACTCTAGCATATACAACATGGTATAACATATCGCGTTGCTAATATTATATTTAACATGGTATCAGAGCCAAATTTCATTCTTGGCATCAAACAAACATCTCTACACAGCAAAGAAGATTCTCACGTGCATACCACCATCTGAAGTCACACATGTTTGTCTATTGGATTTAGACTCAACTGCATCTCGCAGCCACCATGGCTCTATACTGTGTCAAAATCCAACAACTAAGCAACCCGTGACTTAACATATCAGATCTGTGCAATTCCAAGCTACGCCTGATGAAACCAACACCATATACGTGCTCCACGACCTCCCACGACCAAAACCCAGAAATCTGGTCACCTAAAGCCCTGCCACGCGCCCCCACGCGTCGAAGTTGCCCCCGAAAAATTGCCCACGCGCCGCCTCAGATTCCAGACTTTCAGTTCATCTTCTAGACACACGCACTGGCCTATCAGCCTTGTCTTCCGCCGATCTAAGAAGCACGAAAATCTGGTCCTCATCTGAGCGTGCACGCACTCTCACGCGCTTCCAGAATTTCTGGTATCTACTCCAAGTGTTGATGGATTTCGCACGTGCCTTTCACGTGCCGTCCCCTACGATGATGTCATCATGACGTCAGCAAAAAGCCACGTCATCAGCCACGCAACTCGCCACGTCAGCAGTGTCGCCTCGTCAGCACCACGTCACTTAGCTGACTGTTGACCCGAACCGACTTGACCCGGATCACCCGGATCTGACCCATGAGCTCTGACCGTTGACTTTGACCAGGATCTATTGACTTTGACTTTTGCGTTGACCTTTGACCAAAAATTAAAACTTTCAAAAGGGCCTATCTTGCTCAGTTTTTCGCGTAGATTCTGATTTTGGACTCTGTTTGTTCATTTGAAACTCCAAAATTGGTCAATTGGCATATTCTTCATTGTGGTTTCTTTAAAGGCATTTTTCAAGGCATCTCCAAGGGATCTTCTCATGCTTATCTAATCTCAAGTCTCCATCGAGCTTCCACCTTCAGTTTGAGGGAGGGTGTTAGAGATATATATTAGACATATTAGCCCAATATAATAGGCCCAAGTCCAGTCCTACTTGTACTAGTAGTCTAGGGTTTAGTCGCCTATATATACTCATGTTAGGGTTTATTGTAACACAGGATATTGTACTACACTCTTACACAGGATATTGTACTAGTAGCCCTTAAAGGATTCCTCTATGGATGTAGGCTGACAAGGCTGAACCACGTAACCCTCGTGTTCTTGATGTTCCCATTCTATGCCTCTCCTTCCGCATCTACTCTAGCATATACAACATGGTATAACACATCGCGTTGCTAATATACGATTATCCATTCATACTAGTAGTGACTCCTGGAGTTATGGTTTATGTCTTCAAAAAGGGATTGTTTTCCCTACTCTACGACTTGCGACATTAGTAATTTATATTTCTTTCCCTTTTCTTTTTTCTTTTCTTTTTTTGTTTTCCAAATTTTCTAATTTACAATAGTAGCCATCATTTTAATAAGTTACAGTTCTTCAAAATTTGAAAAAGGAAAAGGGGAAAAAGTATGCCACCTTGTTGAAGTTGTTGAGTGATTGAAAGAGAACAGGAAAAAAGTGGTAGTAAGATTTTAACGTGGTTTACGTCTACAAGTTGCCTGTTTAGCACTTGAGTTACAAACTTACTAGGCCTGTCCACGGGTCGGTCCGGGTCGGGTTTGTGCCCAACCCGGAACCGACCCGACCTAGTCGGGTCTCCAACATCCAGACCCGCCGCCGACCGTTAGATGAGTTGATTCAGGTGACTCGGATATCGGGTACAGATCAGTCAATGGTCAGACGGACTCGGGGAAGACGAAACCAAGTGAAATCAGGCCGTAACTAGCCAAAATCAGGCCGGACTGGCCTAAATCAGGCCGGAACTGACCAATTTCAGGCCGGAACTGGCCGAAATCTGCTAGATCTGGCCGAAACATTGCCAGATCGAGCAAGATTTCTAACGTACTCACCAAATCTTGAAGAGATCTTGACGAGTTCTTGAAGAGATCTCGCCGGAACTCAACAGATCTGTCGAGAAATGATCGAAAATCCTCATACCTGAGAAAATCGGTGGGTGTTTTTGATATATAGGCGGTCGGATCGGTTGGAATCAGATTTTGAAGAGCAAACCCGTCAATCGACCCGCCGGTTTAGGTTCCTGGAGGTTGAAATCCGCTGCCGTCTGTCACCGGTGTCGGATCGGACGGTTCACCTCGGGTTGGTCAGGTACGAGTTCCGATGGACAGCCCTAAAACTTACAATGAAAACAACATTTTTTTTTTTTTTTTTTTGAGGAAACAATATAAAGTTTATATAATATATACTAGATAATAGTAGGATAATCTAGACTACTCATAGACAAACTCAACGTGTAAGTTCATATACTAGTATATGAACTTACAATTGGTTTGGACCACTTTAGTCAAATGGGTTACGAGATTTATTACTACTAATATTATTATTTTATAAGTATTGAAAGCATTCTTGGAAAAATGCAATAACAAATTGTACATTAAAGGAACCTAAAATTTTCTTAGATATCATAAAAGCTTTTGCTCTAATACTTTCTCGGAGCACTTGTCTATTATAATTTGGTTTTAGGCGTGAAGCAAACTCTCATTACTCATGGATCATGGTGGCTTCCTATACATGTAAATTATGTATGATCTACCATTATGCTTTCGTCGACAGTGCTGGAGCAGAATGCAAAATTTATTCCATGAAATGCCTATCCTAAAATGCCATATAATAATTCAAACAAAACAAACAAACAAACAAACAAATAGGCTAAGGTAGTAAGGTTGCCTAAAACTTGCCTTGGTTAGAAATTAATGGTAAGTGCCTCAAGTCAATCCCATCCCTGTGGGACTTTCCAGAGATTGATAGGTCTAGTTTTAGCTACAAGATACCATTAATCATATCTATAGTTAGATTATTTGGGTAGACAGCTGACCCTACTCTAATAATGAGTAATGACAAATGACTTAAGGAATGGTAGGAAAATGAAATCTCTCAGTGCCCTTGAATTTTGAATACCTTGTTTTCTTTACTCTAATAATGAGTAATGACAAATGACTTAAGGAATGGTAGGAAAATGAAATCTCTCAGTGCCCTTGAATTCTAAATATCAAAGTTTTGAAACTCGGACCGTTCATTGAACTGTAAAAGGGAAAGGTTCAAGGTTTTTGAGGTCCTACCGAGGTTGAACTGGGGTCAAACCGTGATAATGTCATAATTAATTTAATAATTAATTAAAGCCTAAATATAAATATTAAATTTATAAAAGTAGCAAAATTGACTAATATATCTATATATGTGAGAGAAATTTAATGATTTTCAAGCATATATTTAATAATTAAATAAGAAAGTTAATAAAATAAAGTAATAACCATAAAAACATTAAAATTTATGAATAATTTTTGAAGTAAAGTTGAATATATTTGAAGGATTTTAATTATAATTTTTTTAATAGTCCTTGTAAGAGATGGATAATTTAATTAAGTAGAATAGAATTGTGTTAAGTTGTTTTTATAAAAAATAATAATAATAAAAAATTGCATTAATTTTACTTCAAGTATTTTTTTTTTTTTTTTTTTTTTGTTATTGTTGAGTATCAAATTGCAAGCTTGGCTGAGTGGTTAGGCTCCAACTACATATCTGACCATGCCTGGGTTCTAAACCTAGTAAGCGCATTTTTTGATTTTTTCCTTACTGCATGAACCATATGGTCCAACTCCGGTTTAAGGGGTTCACAGAATTTGAAGGCATGCCCGGTTTTCTATGCTAAAAAACCGAATTTTAGTTCAGTTCTCAATTAACCCGGTCGGACCGCCCGGTCCGGTCCTTGTTTGAAAACCTTGCCCCTATCCCACACCTCCATTTGCTTTTTCTTTTACCAAATTTGTGATATGGATAAGCACCTAGCTTTTTTTGTGTTTGTTTGTTCGCCAACTACTCAACTTATTTTTTGGTGACAAGATTTGCGTCACAACAAGCACCTTTTTTAAGCTATTGGAGCACAACCTGCATTGCTATGAGCTTCTTCCAATTATCATTTTCCTATTTGATCTAAAAAATGTAAAAACCATTTGTATCACTACGTTTTATTCTCTTCCAGACTTTGACCGCATAGGCCAATAATTCGTTGGTGATTTTAGTAACGTAATTTTTTGCCACAATTTTGTCATAACTTTGATGTAACAAACTGTAAATAGTTATTTATTATTTTCATATGAACTCACTATTTTATTTTAACTACTCATAATCTACCACATCACAATTGTGGTAAAATAAAAAAAAGTTTGTGGTCATAAATTTTCTCATAATTCATTACAGGCAATGATCTTAATTTACTGACCATTTAAAAAAACTACAATTCCATCCTTTTTATTTTTAAATAAGATCATTGACACAAAAGAACGGAGGAACCTTCCCAATTCGTTCTACAATATCAATCGATCATTCAGGGGCTTGGATTGGAATTAGATGAATGACTCCAAGTGCATCTCCTTCAACTAATATCTTTGTCAAGTCCAACTCCCCGAGAAACTCCTTAGAGTGCTGCCTTTGCTTCAGCTATTAAAGGTTTAGCTTCATTTATCAATTTTTTGCACACACAGATTACTCATTCTCTATGGTTTCGGCAAATTGCAGATGGATAAGCTTCACTTGGTCTCCAAGCAGCGTCAAAGTTAATTTTCACAAAGGATAAATTTGCCTGATGATATTCTATAATTTATCAGTCCTGGTTGGATTAGAGGATTGAAAGAGTTCATTGATATAACTTACAAAGAAATTGCCAATATCATCCCGACTTGAGACCCAATCCCCATTATCCTTTTTGAGAAATAATAGTTTCTTTTTCTTCTTCTCATTATGATTGTCCTTTGAAAGAAAACCTTTTTTTGAGAAATAATGGGGCAGTGCTGCATGGCTTGGTCTTGGATGAGTAGAGTGTGTGGTTGAAGATTTAATATTATTGATTGAGTTTTGTCTTTTAGTTTAGAATATCTTTTTCCAAAGACAAAGATAAAAATAAATAGTCTAGAAACGCAGAGAGTTTTGTCTTTTAGTTTAAAATATTTTTATTAAAGACATACATAAAAAGTTAAGCGATAAAAATAAATATAAAAAGTCAATAAACAAAGATGAAGACAATTACAATTGCATGATAAAATAAGAATGTCACTAAAACTTAACATAATAAAATTGTCACGCCTGCCCACGTTCCTTACTCATAGTGCTATAACTAAGTGGACACTTATTTGGATGTTCATAATTATTATTAATTTTTTTTTTTTTTTTTTTTTTTTTTTTGAAGACTTTGACTTCTCCTCACTCAAATTCTAACTACATCCCTGGATATAAGCCTATTGCTAGCAAGTAGCAAGTGCTTTACATAAGCTTAATATAAGAATAGAACTCTTTGATATGAGAATAGAACTTTTTTAATCCTGTAAAGACAATGATTTGCTGCAAAAAGAAAACAAAAAACATAGCAAATAAAAAAGATAGGAAAACATATGAAATCTATTGTTGGATTTGAACCAGTCCGATGAAACATGTTTTCCGTCTCATTTTCTTAGCTCAAACACAGGTGATCATTACCAACCAAAGAGCACCCATTTGCTAAGTGGAGCACGTGACTGTGACCAAAAGTGATAGAAAATCACGTGATAATTTCCATTTTCTTGCCCTGAAATGAATACAGTCAGAGTCAGACTACTGCGGACTGGAGGATGACACACAGTTCAGACTAAAACAGCAAAAAAAATTCATAAAATTTGGGAGAAATCTTTGGCGTATATAGAATTATGCATGTTTTGTGACTTTCTGTCTATTCACAGTTACATAAGCACCCTCAACACCTTAATATAATTGTTTTTTAGGCTCTTAATCATAATTTGAAACCTTAATCTGGCCTTATAGACCATTTAATTTTAACCCATCATGCAATATTTTTTAGGGTAAATTTCACAAACTACTCCTGAGGTTTGGGTTAATACCAACTAGGTCCAAGACATTCCAAAATTGACCAATTTCATCCTAAAAAGACTATTTTATCCCTAAAGGCCACTAACACCGTTTGTGCACCGTTTTTTTTTTTTTTTTTCTTTTCTTTTCTTCCTCTCACCCACTCCGAGCTCTCTCTCCCTTCTCTCTGTCTTTCCGATCTAGAGCTTTCTCCAGAAACCATTTCTCCAGAAACCAAAAACCATGCCGAGCCTCCATGAAACCATGCCAAACCTTCGATCTCACCGATCTAAATGGAGTAGAGAGATCGGTGCTTTCTCCAGAAACCAAAAACCATGGCCGAGCCTCCATGAAAATCACTCTCTTCCTTCTTCAATGTCACCGATCTAAATGGAGTAGAGCCTCCATGCTCCTCCACGGTGAACCTCAGCCAACAACACCACAAAACCCCAAACCCACTCACTGAAAATCACTCTCTTCCCTATCTGATTCTCATTCCCTCAAAACCCCAAACCCACTCCCTTCGTTCTCTCTTCGTTCAACCCAGAAAAATATCTCTCTCTCCCTCAAGCTTAAGATCAAAGCTATAAGGTTTCAGACTCAGCAAGCACAACAAACTCCACCACCACAATTTCAGTAGAAATTTACCTACAAAACCCATGCCATATGTCGCTGTTGAAAGCTGGGTGGCTAGGTCCGGATTTAGGAGGATGGTGGTTGGATGGGTCACCATGGAGGAGTGTGGCTTCAGACGAGCTTCAAATCGGCAGTGTGGCTTCAAAACATGGCTGAGATCGGTTCAAATCATGGCTTTGATCAGTGAAGGAGGTAGAGAGAGGCTAGATGAGAAGGAAGAGAAAGAGAGGTATGAGGAAGAAGAGAGGAAACAGAGGGTAATGGGTGCTTGAGAAAAAAAGAAAAAGAAGATAAAAAAGGAAAGTGTAACGGAGGGTCTGGGTGTTGTTGTTTTGAAATTTTTTTGATTTGGGTTGATCTTGGTTTGATTAGAAGGATGTATAGCTGCTGTATTGGGTTGATCATTTGATGTAGTTAGATTTTTGTTTTTGAATGTTTTGTAAATTTTTTTCCCAATTCAAAGAAAGTGATTTTTATTGTTGGTTTCATTCAAGCATTTTTGTTGTTGTTGTTGTTGTTGTTGTTTGTTTACTGAGAAACAGAAAAGAGAAAGAGAGGTGTAGTTAGTGAGTTAGAGAAAGGAATGAGACGTGAGTTAACGGGGTTAGGATTAAAATGTCTTCAGGGAAAAAATAGTCTTTTAGGATGAAATTGGTCAATTTTGGAATGTTTTGGACCTAGTTGGTATTAACCCAAACCTCAGGGGTTGTTTGTGAAATTTATCCTATTTTTTATTATAAAGAACTTTCTTGAAAGCCTATAGTGGTATACCAGGTTTTTTTCTTTTGTTTAATGGGATGACTTTTTGGAAAGAGCAACCCCATAAACTTCCATGACCACTTTTGACAACTTCCATAACAACTTTTTCTTCATGGTGCCTATCTACGATTTTGAAATTATTTCGACAGTGATACATGTGTATCAGATAATATATTTAATTATGATGATTGAATAAAAAATTTAAAATTCAATTCTCACTTGCACTAAAAACCGATTGATGTCTTGGTCTGATAATAAAGAGCATCGTTAAGAGCGGACGTCATAAGTTAAAACTCACTCAAACAAAAATTATGAAAAAAGTTAGAGGATGACCTAAAAGTATTGGTTTAGAAATATCTTTAAAAACTTTTTTTAAGAAAAAAATTTTAATTTATTTAATAATTTTTTATATTTTTCATAAAAGTGGTATAAAAACTTTCTACAAATACTCCATTAACAAATGCTTTAAGGGCACTTATTACCTAGACCTTATAATTATATATATACTATGAGCCTAGGACTATAATTTTATAGTTAAAATAATTTTTTAGTGCCTAAATTAAAATATAGGTTAGGTTGATTCATGGCCCATACAGAACCTATTAACCTTAAGAAAAAGGCAAATCCACTTAAAAAGAATGCACAAATGGTGACAATCGAACGATCATACTCCTTAAAGAGATGTTGTTTTAATCTGACATGCCTTTATCGAAATCTAGGCACCAACCCTACTGATAAAATTGTATAAACACTTCATAACATCCCACAGGCAGGTATGGGTTTTTCCTATTAAAAAAAAAAAACAATCATCAATGTTATTGCTTAATCTAGATATCTAAAACACTAACTTTACCATCAGAGGTTTCTTCCTCAATGCTTCTTCTATGGCAACAACAACCGCTACCCCATGATGACACACCAGAAGCTCCCTCGATGCCATGTTCCACCTCAATTTAATGGTAGTCTAAGAATTTGTTACTTTTGTAGATTGTTTACAAAATTTAGAGTACTCACAGCAGTGGAGCTAAATAGCAATATAACTATTTTAGCTCCACCAAAATACAAAAATGGCTCTACAGCAGTGGAGGTATAGCTAAAAATTTTAGCTTCAGAGCTACAGTACGCAGCTATTTTTGGCTGCATACTGTAGCTTGAAGCTAAAAAAAATATTTTTTTATTACGCTTCTCTCTCTTCTCTCATTAAACAAACATTTCCTATTTTCTTTCTCTCTCTCTCTCCGGCTTCTCTTCTTTCTTCTTTGTTCCTCAATTTTTTTTTTTTTTTCTCTCTAGCTTGCCGGCTAGCTCTCTCATCTCCCTCATTCCTCACCTCACCGGCCAACTCCCTCATCACCGATTGGTTTCGCCAACCCAGCTTGCAGATCCACCCCAAGCCCCATCGCCGATCTAACCAAGCCCCATCGTCGATCTGTTCAGCCGACCCAACTCACCAACCCATCCCAAGCCCTATCGCCGATCTCCCCAAGCCCTATCGCCGATTTGTTCCACCGATGTGTATTGTGTTGGTTTTTTATTTTGTTTGTGATTGGTGATTTTGTTTGGTCTGGGTTAAGGAAAAAGATTAAGGATTTGGGTTGGTGATTTTTTCTTTCCTACTGTGGACTAGTGGTGGTGGTGGTGGTGGTGGTGGATGTTTGTGTTATGCAGGTGTTTTTTTTTTTTTTTTTTTCTTCTTCTATGGATGTTTTTATTATTATTTTAATGAGTTATTTGTATTATTTTAATCAAATAGCTAAAAATATAGCTCCATTGCTGTGGGGTGTGAAGAGGTAAAATAGATAAGGGAAAATTGCAGTTAACCCACCTATGGTTTGGCCGGTTTTAACTAAGTCATCTGTGTTTTAAAAAATGTCACGTAACCCACCTGAAGTGCCCTCCATTAGACCTCCGTAACCCACCTCTCCCTTTTCACAGTTAAAAATAGGGGTAAATGTGTCTTTTTCATTATATTTTATGTCTCTCTCCTCTTTTCTCTCCTTCTTCTTCTTCTTCTTCTTCACATAAAACATAAAAAAAAAAAAAATATCAAAAAATAAGTCAAGATAAAATTTGTTTCATCATTTTTCATATACATAATTAGCACAAAGTTTTACGAAAGAGGATAGACAAAGCAAAAAAAAAAAACCTTCTCTAAAACTCTAACCCTCTCTCTTTTGCTAGGTTCTCTAAAAAACCCAAATTTGCAAGTAAAAGAAAAATCTGCAAAAAAAAAAAAAAAAAAAAAAAAAAAAAAAAAAAAAAAAACCAACAATCTAGCAAATCCAACACCACAACCACCTCACTGAACCATCAAATCATAGTCTCACCAAACTACCACCTCCAACACCACCACTGCTGTTAGCCATCGCCCAAAACCCCAAACCGGGATACAAAAACAAAGAAACAAAAAATACCCTGCCAAAAAAAAAAAAAAAAAAAACCCAGCAATCTAACATATCGAGCACCACAACCAACTTACTGAATCATCAAATCATAGCCTCACCAAACTACCACCTCCAACACCACCACTACTGTTAGCCACCGCCCAAACCCCATACTGGGAAGCAAAAACAAAGAAACAAGAAAAACGAAATCGTGAAATCGACTGAGCAGCAGGGCAACCTGATTGTTTAGATCAGCTGAGACCGAAGCAGCAGAGAGTGGTGGATTCAAATTTTCTGGGTTGGTTTAAATTTCCTTATGGTTGGTGGGTTCAAATTTTGTGGATTTAATGGATTTGTGAGTGTAATGGTTTTCCTATAATGAGTTGTTAGGATTTGGCATATTTGTTCTATCTATGGCTTCAAAAGAAGACGGAAAATCTTCTGGGTTCCTTTCAATCAAAAAAAAAAAATGGGTTCCTTTTTGTTTTCCCTTGTTTTCTGGGTTCCTTTTTGTTGGTAGTATATACACCAAGAGGGAACCAATTATTGTGTTGATTGAACAAGATTTAGGTCACGATATGGGATTTGGGTTTGAAGATTTGATTTCTAAGATGGTGAGAGAGAAGTTGTTCTTCAATATGTTGCTTCTAATTATGTTTCTATTGTGGCTTATATAGTAAAGGAGATTTTTTAACAGAAAGGGCAGATGTGGGTAACGGGAGTCTAACGGAGGCCACCATAGGTGGGTTAAGTGATAACTTTTAAACTACGGGTGAGCATTGTTAAAATGGGTCAAATCACAAGTGGGTAAAATGCAATTTCCCCAATAGATAAAGTGACTTTTGTAGGTGCTAAATAGTTATATTTTTTGCTACACTGCTGTGGATGCTCTTAGGATGGGTTATGCATTCGTACTTGTTACTGACTTTATTTTTTTGTGTTTGATTGGTTCTTGTAGACTTGTAGTATTTTGAAGGAATTATAAAAAGTGGGGGAAAATTGAAAATTATAAAAGGGGAGATCAATTTATGATATTTCCTTTGATATATTACTTTTATCTTTGTATTGATGGATTGATTTTTTTTTTTTTTTTTTGGATAATTTGATAGTTATAAAGGGAGAGGGTTGTTTTGAATTTTCATTGAAAATTCCAAAAGATGCCAATTTTTTTTTTTTTTTTTTTTTTTTGGAGAAACCCATCCATGGGAAATTTTATTTAATCAAGAAAAAGGCTTTTCCGCCAATACAAGTCAATTTATGTCTGGAGGAACAGACTCCATCCAAACCGTTATAGAGGAACAGTATCTAGCTTTTTTTGCCAAGGCATCCGCTACACAATTACCTTGTCTATGAGTATGGGAGAAACTAAAGCTCTGCAAAGCTTTTACATACGATAAAGTATCTCGACAAAGATGACCAAAAGCAGTCTGAAACTTATCACCTTTTTGAAGAGCTTTGATGATAGTTTCCGAATCTCCTTCCAAGATGGAATTGCAGAGACCTACTTCATGGATAAAAAAGGCAGCTCACCTAGCTGCTAACATCTCCAACAAAATAACCGAAGAGGGCTGAGGAATTTTTTCAGATAAGGCAGTCATGATTTCACCTTCTCTATTTCGAATCACCACACCAATACCCGCTTCACTCGTATCTAAAAACATGGTGCCGTCGAAGTTTGTTTTGTATTCACACTGGTCTGGAGGTCTCCATCTCACAGTTGTAGGCCTGGGCAGCTTCAGCTTTGGCGTCCTTCCTGGATTGTGAATGACAAGACTCCTAGCATATTGATTGATTTATGTGATTATGCACAAATGTTAAAGATTATATGTTATACAATGCCTTTATATTATTTATTGCTCCTGAAATGCGTTACTAATTGTAGCATCAAATCCTAAATTTGAAACATGGCATGAGCCTCATGGCTCAACTGCCACATTTTGATATTTTTAATAAAAATGTTTAAAATTCAAATCTTCATCCCTATCTAACAAATTATTTAAAAAAAATCATAGCTTAAAACATAAGAATATTCTATGATTTGTATCAGTCCAAGACTTAGAGGAATATTGTGAGAAGAGAATTTTTTTATAAATTAACATAAAAAAAATTAGATTTTAAATAAATAAATAAATAAAAGGCCTAGCAATTTTGTTACTATTGAAAATTGAAAGGTAAAAAGAAAATGTTATTTTAGGAATTGACGTTAGCTTTTTAAAATGATAACTAAATGATTACATTGAAAATGTCTGCAATGCAAAGTTAAGGACGAGAGAACTTTACACATATACACTTAGATTAAGTTAGAATAAAATTTCTATTATAGATAATAATAATAATAATAATAATAATAATAATAAAACTTATAAATATCAAAATGACAATTACCTCAAATTGAAATGATGTAATTTGAACTCTAACCTAACTAAAATTATTATATATTGAACTCATAAGAAGTAAAATGCTTAAAATTGATAGAGTCCTCTATTTATTCCATGTTAATTAGTATTTAAATTAATTTTTATTTTTTAATTATAAAAAGAAAGTAGAAAGTAAACAAAAATATTTTGGTGTATTTCTTCCTAACAATTGATTGTCTTACACTTCATTTTCTTTATCATCCTTCTTTATGAACCAAACATGGAGAAAGGGAAATTTATTTAAAGTTTTATTCTTTTCTTTTGTATTGGGTCCAACCAAAGATAATGCTATACAAGAGTTAGTTGAGATTAAAAGAATATATTAGTATATTCCACTAAGGAGAGATTGGCTATATGGATTTCCTTTTTGCATGTTTTTTTCATACAATCTTCAATGTCAATATAATAATTCATTTTATTGTTAGTGTATCATAGACAAGCGAAAATCATAATTGGGAGACATGCTTTTCTCTTTTTTTTTTTTTTTTTGGTTATTTTATTCTTGGTTGAATAGTTCCTAAAAATCTGTTGTAATAGTAATGAATATTAATATGAACCCCAATATTCACAGAACAAAAGAAAAGGGTTTGCCTCTCTTCTTGTGAATTTTGATCCCTCAAGATTTAGTTCTTTTTTTTTTTTTTTTTTTTGAATTCCCACCGCAAAGTTTAGTATATTGTAATTACCCAAAATGAAGAAGGTACTATGTGACCCCTCTTCTTTGCAGGAGTCCCTATTTGATTATCAACATTTTGGCTTCAAAATTATATGGAATTCATTCCATCATGATGTCATAAATAGAACAATACAAGAACGAAAAATCATTACAAAATTGGATTGAGACTATCATGGAAGTATATAGATAATAGATCCTTAGTGGTTTTCCTAGTTATCAAAACTTTAGTTGATAATAGCAGGAACCACAATGGGCAAATGGGATTAGTCACAATGAAACTTCACCAATCAAAGTCAGAGCACCTTATAATTATATGCTTTTAAAGTGGTTGGAAAACTGGGAATGTTATATGCCAATGAAAAGGAAAAGATTATGACTAGGAGTAACTAATATGGATGATAAGTAATGATATTATTATTAATACATTTCTCTTCCAGAAGGGTCGGGGAGGGAAGAGGTTACAACTTACAAGGAACAAAAGTATGCTTATTTTTTTTTACAGCTTAGCTGAACGGACTTAGATGAGTTGTGATTGTATTCAACAATTTCAATCACCTAAACTTTTTGAGGAAAACATATTTTTGAAGAAATATTTGCCAAAAACAAGAAAATATCTTTTATCTTTTTCATATATCATAAATTTTTTACTAAGGTACAATTTTTACCCTTAAAATTTGGGATTGTTTTCACTTGTTAAGTTTTAAAATTTTTCACTTTGACCTTTCAAGTTTGATTTTGTTTTCATATTAACCATGTCATCCATTTCTGCTAGTAATATGATCATTAAATGCGCTTTGTGTTTCACTATTTTCCCACATTTTCTAGAGATCCAAACACTACAATTACAAAAATCCTTCAATCTTTCATCTAAAAAAAAAAAAAAAGGAAACATGTCCGATCTATAACTTGTAACCTTTGCTGAAGAGCAAGAACAATCAAATCTCAAATTATATTTTTGTTGCCATATGAGATTTTTAATCTAGTTGTTTCTAAAGTTCTAATGAGAGAGAGAGAGAGAGAGAGAGAGGCTAGTACATGTGTTGAATAAAGTCAAATTTGCAATAGTAAAATGAGATAAGATTTTGCTACATGTTGTAACGGGTGTGATGGGCTTTTTGTACAACGTTGGGCTGGATTGCTCCTTCCTGCCGTCCTAAGCCCAAAATATTTTGGATTAGAGAGTTAGGACCGGTCCAATTGCAACTCACCTTGGTCCGGCTTGTGCGCAAACCATGCCCTGTTCTGTCGCAGTTTATATTATGTGGCCGTGGTAGGCAGGCCTTCTTAAGATGATTACAGCAGACAGATATAATGTAAATATCAAAAAGGTTTGCTTACTAAACTTAAACGATGAGACATTGCAAAGAATACATATTCCAGTGAAATAGCAACAAAGATGAATATTAACATGAAAGTAAATGCGGAAGGAAAGAAAGAGGAAATAAAGGCAAACTTATAAAACTGTTAGTCTGCCGCAATATGTTAAAAGGGTGCTAGCCAAGAAGGAGACAACATTCCTTCAATGCAAATAATTTCTCAAAATGAGAGATTAATGGCTTTGAAGGGACAGTCCAAAATGACTCGTGCCCAAGTCAGTAACAATAGAGAGCATGAGTTTAAGAGGGAGAGAGGGAAAACAACCCATTTTGGTGCATGTCTGCCATCTTTCTTCCCTCAGTTTTTTTCTTATCTTTATTTCTTTATCAATCTTTTTCCTTTCTCTTTTTTTTTTTTTCTTAGCTAATATTAGCCTTTCCTTAGTTTTCCTTACTCTTACCCTGTTTTTCTTTTCCCTTCGGTTCCTCCCCTTCTTCCCGTCTTCCTTGCGCACAGTGAGTGTCCTTATATAGTGCCTACCGTGGTTTGGCTTTTACCTTTTTACCCTCTAACTACCTTTTTTCTGGTGTGTGTCCTTGCCAACCATTACTGATTGGTCAGGTGCCTGACCAGCGCCACTTACCTATGTTGGCCGCGCTAGACCACATCACTAGGCGTGGACAAAATATTTGTCTATTTGCTTGCCGTGACATTCTTGTGGCGTGGGCTATTTCTTTACTGACTTGCCGTTTGGGGTCTGGGCTTTTACTCAATTGTGGACTTTAGCTCATTTGCATCCTCTCGTGTTTTAATCTTCGCGGCCTTGCTATTGCTTCCTACCGCACCGTTTTGACATTCATGTTATGGTGATATAATTTAGTACCATTGGGCCTCTTTGGGCCTGCTGTTTGTTTTCCTTTCTAAGGGCTTAATAAGCCTCATTAGGCCCTCTTGCCATGTCTGTCTGCGGGTTCTCGTGTCCCATTTACTTTCCTTTGGGCATCCTTGGCCCTTTCTAATTCTGTGCTTTCCATGGGCCTTTACTAATTCGTTGGGCTTCCTCGGCCCAACTACTCCATACTTCATCCTTAGAGCTCATAAGTTTTTCTATGGCCCTGTACTTACTTTACTTTGGGCCTGCCGTAATAGACATGGCTCATTCTCACTTTTCTACATCTGTGGCCCAGGGTTCGCTGTTTCTCTCTTTTCGAGCCTTTTCAGACCCATTTACTTCTTCAAGATCTATTTATTTGTTTTATGAACCTATAATCCATTATTCCTGCCACTTAGGCTTAATGGGCTTTCTATCCACTTTCTAATTCTTTTTTGTTGATGTTGCTAGGCTTCTTCTTCTTACTGGGCTCCCAAAAATGAGCCTCAACACGTGTCAATCAATGGGGTTATGAAAAGAAAATATCTACTCTTTACTCAAGTTTCCAACTAAGACCAAGCAACATTTCATTAATTCATCATCTTTTTTTATATTTTGATTTTATTTTATACAATTTTTATTCAATTAGAAATTACAGAGTAAAATATATGAATTGTAAAATTCTTTTTTTTTTTTTTTAGAAACAAACACACACGCACAAGAGAGAGGGGAATGAGTTCTAACACAAAGGCATACCACAACTCTACTCAAAAGTCATGGTAACTTTTAAGGGAAGGTGGAGCAAGTTATACTACACATAACACACTCTCTAAAATTCTTGAATAGTCTGCATCCCTTCAAATGAGAACTCCCCTTAATTTAATTAAATTCAATTCAATTAAAGGGCCAAAATGGGCTTTTGCCCCTTTCGCCCAAAAGATGTAGCAAAATACTCTTATTCTGAAACTATCTAGCAAAATGTCTCTATTTTGAAACTCGATTTTTAGAAAATCGAGTTTTAATGTAAAACTCAATTGGATGAAAATCGAGTTATTTGGAAAAATTCACATGGAACTCAGGTTCCATAATTTTTTTTTTTTTTTTTTTTAAGTTTGATTGCCTATAACTCGATTTTCTAATAATCGCGTTTCAAAATAGGGTTTTTTGCTAAATAGTTTTAGAATAGTGATATTTTTTTACATCTTTTGGGCAAAAGGGACATAAGCTCATTTTTGCCCAATTAAAGTGAAGAAGCAACTTGGAATTCATAAGGGGTTTACTTGCCTAAGTATCATTCCATTCGATCTTTTAGGTCTCTACTTTATCTCAATGGTTATGCCACAATGTCCTGAAAGCCTCTATCATGAGATCGATAGGATGCATCCATGACATGACATAATTTGTTTATTTAAAAATATGAAGGTCCGATTAGAATTTAACACTTATTATACATGCTTTTTAAAATAATTCGGGCAAGTCGGTTTCAATTTTCAACAAGTTTTATCCATGGAAACCTAACATCTGACTCATCTCAAGCGGGTCTATTAGTCTGCTGGTTTTCAATCCATTGCCGACTGATTTTGCTTTCAAATCCAACCACTTAAAGTTGAATAGAGCTGGGTCGGACAGTTTTCTTCAGGTCACAGTTTACTTGGACAGGCCTGTATGTCATAAATTACCATCGATTTCAAAATTTTCCTTCACATACATGTTGATTGAATTCTTCTCATGTGGATTTTTAAGGAAAAGTTCTATTATCTTACTCTAAGAGCATTAGCATTGGGGAATGCAAATGCCAAATGTAAGTAGAATTTGGCATTTGCAGCCCCAAAGTGCTCTCCATTGGAGAATTGCAAAGCCTAGTATTGCAAATTTTTTTGCAATACTGCTACAGTGCAAGATAGAATTGCACTGTAGAAAGTATTGTAAAAAAAATATTATATTTTATTCTGCTTTTTTTATCCGTAATTTCTCTTTCATCTCTCATTTTCTCTGTTCTGCTCTCTCTCTTCCTTCTCTGTTCTCCATCTGCTCTCTCATCTCTGTCCTCACCCATCTCCATCTTCAAAATTTCTCACCCATCTCACACGGCCTCTCTCTCATCTCTCATTGCACTGCTCAACCGATTAACCCATATCACACCATCGAGCACGGCGATGCCATCGAGCACGGTAAAACCCACAACCAGAGCAGTGCGAGTACGAAGTTTTGGTTGTTGTGTTGATGGGTACGAGTGCGAGCACGGCGAAACCCACAACCGGAGCAGTGCGAGCACGGCGACGCCATCGAGTTGTGAAATTTAGGGAAATTTAGGATTTTTTGTTTGTGAGTTTTGTTGATTGTTGCGTTTTTGGTTGATCTATGAAGTTTTGGTTGTTTGAGTTGATGGGTTTTTGGTTGGACTATTTCACCACCTTGCTGGAAATGAAGGTTCCGGCGGAAGTTGCAAATGGAAGAGAGGCAGAGAGCTAAAAATTAGACAGGAGAGTGATGGAAAGATATAATTTTAGAATATATTATTTTATTATGTAAATATATTATTTTAATGAGTAGAAGAGGAAAATAAAAGTTTGGGATGTTGGAGGTATTGTAAAATGGCGTGGTATAATAATAAAGTGGCTTTTTGGAATGGTAAAATAGAGTAGAATTAGAATTTGCCAATGCTAATGCTCTAATACCATAGGTCCAAAACGCATGTAAGTGAAAAAAAAATCAAATAATCATATAATCATTTGTATTATACTCTTAACAACATATGACCATAGCAGAGCGTGTACTAAACTACTAATCATTTTGTAGTCATCAGAACTAAATACTAATGTTTGCTGAGCCCTACCTGAGCCTCTCAAATGTTAATCGAAATATTGATGCAATGATGCCTTCCTTTTCCGGCCAAAAATGCACAATTGTACCAATTGTCATTGATAAACATGGCAAGATGTAACAAGAAGAGAGGATGAGTAAAGAATATTTGGCCAAATGTAACTAAGACAATAACATAATGTCATAAACACAAGGATTTTAAAATTTTTAAAAAGTCTGATAATCAAATGGACATATGGTTGACCATTGAGGACATATGGCACAATAATAAAAATTTGGATAATATAACAACTCATTTTCGAAGGGGTAGTCAGCAGTGGATTGATGGGTGCCAAATGTAAGCCATTGGGACTAGTTATAGTATTTCAAGAATTATTTAAATTAGTTGCAGACCTACGCGATGCGTGAGAATAGATCGTTATTTTATAATTGTGGTATAAAACATAATTTGTTTTCTAAATTTTGTTGATGATAATTTTGTTCTCCATAAAAATTAAACAATTTCCAAAATTATTTCATCTTTCTAACTCTACCAATATATCATTCTATTATTGGGGTTGCGTTTGATTGACATTATTTCTTTATGAGATGGTCCATATTATTTGATTTGTGTATGTGTGTGTGTGCGCGCGCGCGCGTGTGTGTTAAATGAAGAGTAGATGGTGGTTGTGGTGGTAGTGAAAGTGGTGGTGAGTAAAGGGCTAATAATAAATTAAAAACCATGCCAAACCGCTCGATTAAATTTTGATTTGTACATCATTGGGCAGGTCCATATTATTCTAAATTATGTTATATTGCACTATGTTTTTCTAATTTTTTTTTCTTGTGCAATTAAACTTTTTAAGTTTTGAATAAATCATTCAAATTCCTTGTTCTCTTAAAAAAGATTATTATGATAATAAAAAATCATAACATAATTGCACTTAATGTTACTCAAATAATTGATAGACACATTCAAATGCATAGCCAAGACTTTTTATATTTTTATATAAATTCAAATTCTCATTTACAAAATAACTAAGTAACTCAAACAAAAATCAAACCAAAACTATAATAGTGAGAGAGATTACTTGTGATGGAAAACTCGAAAATATAACACTAAAACGTATTAACCCAAAAAAAAGTTATAAAAAATACAATGATTCATCAACCTAAAGTAGAGTTGCAAGAAAGAATAAAAAAATAAAGAGAGAGAGAGAGAGAGAGAGAGAGAGAGAGAGAGAGAGAGAGAGAGAGAGAGAGAGAGAGATTTGTAAAAAATAAGGTAAGAACAAAAAGTGTAAAAATATAAGATATTGTTAGGTTCGAAGGATTTAGAATCTAAATGTTTAGAACTTCAATATGTAATGTTGGCAAATCAGGATCAAAACTTAGAGTCTAGAATTAGGCTGCTCAATGTGTATTTATGTGTAAAGCTGGAATCGAGTGTACTGCAGGATTTATTATGTAAATCTACAAGGCTCGATCGATCAAAAATTAGACTCAATCGATTGAAACTCATGTAGATTGTTTTTCTGCAAAATTTTCCAACTCAGCCCAAGTCCATATGATGTGTAGGGTTTTATGTTTTGCCTTAAGTATAAAAGGAAAAACTCTAGCCACGTTTTTCAGTTGTTGTTTATGCTATGTGTATGAAACTCTTGTGAGATCTAGAGGTGTTTGCCTTCATACATACTTAGGGTTATCAAAATCAAGATTGATGTCAAGAACTTGGTGATCGTTTCAATTGCTGTATAAAGAGCTTAAAGAATATTACAAGTGGAAGTACTTGTGGTTGTTGTGAATCCAAGAAAGAAGTAGTTCGTGGACTCGAAACTGTCATGTGGTCGTAGTCGTGGTAGTAAGTTTTCTACTCAAGGTAGTAATAAGATGTTAGTGGTCTAAGTCGCTATTGTAAAACTTCAATTCTTTCATAATGGATATGTTTTACCTTGAGGATAGCTAGGGTAAATCCTCCCCAGGTTTTTTACTGGTTTGGTTTTCCTGAGTTATCATATCGTTGTGTTATTTATTTTTTCGCACTGTTTCAATGATATGATTTGCTTGTGTTAACCTAGATCTGAATAATTTACCTAAGTTAATCACTTGGCTAAATAATTAAGTTAAGCTGTTTGTGTTTAAAGGGTCTAAAAACTTTACAGATATAATAATAAACATCAAATTATTCAAGTCATCCTATATAATATATTAATGATATATTCTTATATACTATCTTTATAATGTAATAAGATGACATCTATTAAATCAAAGAAAAAAAATACCATCATTAAAATACAAAACTAAATCACATCAATCTAAAGTAAAATTCTAAAAAACATAAAAATTTATCGACTTAAAGTAAGTTTTGAAAACAACTTACGTTAATAACACGAGACTGAAATAATTCAATAACCTACAACCAAATGAAAATTATTCAATAACCGAAAATATACTTGCATATTTTTATAGTGTAATATGAGGCTAGCCATACCACATCAACCACATTATAGGATGTAAGGAATTAAAAATATATATATAAAAAAGAAGGAAAATAATTATGAAACTTTTCAATTTACAATTATCTAATAATACTTTGGAAAGGAACTCATAATCTCAACCAAAGGAAAAAAAAAAAACTTAGAAACTCATATGGTCTAAGCATATTTGATAACTCAAAAGGATATGCATCTCAAAATTTAGCACGGTCATGTTCAATTTAGGCCAAGTATATAGGTTCATTACTTCACTTCAACATATAACAATGATAACATAAACAACAATTGCAATTAACAATTAACAGTGGTATACTTATGGATTCTCCAAAGTTGCACTACATCTGATTGTAATTCAAAATGCTTTATGAAGGTAGTAGCTTCTCAATCCTATTAGTTTCCCTTTTTCTTTTATCTTTAAATGAATGGTTATTGCATTCATTTTTATCTTTATCTTTAATAATAATAAAAAATTAAAAAAAAATAAACTTTGCATCATTAAAAGATATTTCACTAACAAATTTACACGTCTACAATATGTTTGATTTATATTATTAGCATTGTCTTATTAAAGATTTTTGGATTGAAAAGAATGAGTAGTTACAACTAATCCTCTGTTTTTGTATGGCTTAAGTTTTGGATGTAATGATTTCTAATATGACAAATTAGTGTGATAATGCTGGTACAAAAGCTCAAAGCTAATTGACTAATTGAATTAAAAAGAGTGAATAATTTCAACTAATCCTCTGTTTATATACTCTAATACAAAGAGCTGGGAAATTAACAAACTAATTAATCTAGCTAAGAAACTAACAGTAAGTCAATTACTAACTATCTCATAATACACTTGTACAATAGTGATCACGTAGTTAGCTCATGACTTGAAGACTTGAACACCGTAGAGTTAACTGAACTTTGCAACCTAGTACGACAAGTGTGTTTCAGTGTTTGTTTCTCAAAACCACATCAATGAATATTCTAAAACAAAATTAAAGCATTCACAGATCCAAAATATTTTCATTATTCATAAAGGATGAGCTGTTATTAGGTAAGACTTGGTCAATTAATTAGCATATGCAATTAAAGTGCCTTTCAGATCTAGAACTATGTCCTTCTAGAACTATGTCCTTGGCCAGGACATATTTCAACCATAACCAAACCCCAATCTCTCAAAGCTATTAGGAATATCTTGCGCCCATATCGGGTTTCAGTACTTGTAAAAAACTTGCCACCATAGGTAATCGTATAGAAATTCCGATAGCATGGGTGATCTACTCTAGTAATTTAGATTGCTTCATGAAGGAAGTAGCTTCTCTACTATAGAAATTTGATACATACACAGATTTCTCATCCCACAATCACAAAGGATAGCTACTACAATATTGAAAAATCTAATCAAATTACCTTGGGTATACAACACAAAAGAGGCAACAAAAAAATGTAAAAAGGGAATGAAAAATATCAAGCAAAAGAATAGAGCACAAAACAAACTGGGATTTAGATATACCTTAATTGAATCACCAGTTTTTGTCAGTATTTATATATTGTGAGGTGAGGAGAAAGGAAGACAAAGAGACTGGCGTTAAAAGGTGGGGAAGGGGAAGAAACTAAATTTGCATGAGAAACAGAAGGTGGGAAGGAAGGGAGGAACAAAATTTGACACAGTGAATACAAAAACTTGAGGTAACCGTGGTTTTCAACAAAAGGGAAGGAAATATAAAAACTTGTATCCGTGATTTTCAAAGGGTTTTCTATTGAAAAGACTTGGATTTGGGTTTTATGGTGGAATTAAATTTATAAGAATTGGGCTAGTGGAATTAAATTTCTAAGAAGTGGGTTTTATGGTAGAGATAAGTTGGGATTTATTTTAATTTTATTAGCATTTTAAAATTGGAAAAATCTATTTTAAAATAGTAGGCAATATATAGGAAAGATGATGGGAATGGTGTGGCTACTAACGTGGCTCAACGTGAGCGTAGCAACATTAAATGCTACACTTCAGCTTTTAGTATTTTATAGATGCAAAACCATTAAATATGTGTTCTTTGTTAGTTTCAAAGGGCTCTTTACTCTTTAGTTTCATTTTTTCAAAATAATTTATTTGAATTCAAGAAAACAAAAACAAAGTGAAAACACACTACAAAACATGTTTCATAAATTTTTCATTATCTTTTCACTATATTTAAAAGATCAAGTACAAGGATTGATAGGGGTAAAGCTCCCACCAGACGCCAGCAGCCTGCACGGGCTGACGGCTCGACCTATCATGACGGATATATATATATGACGGACGCCTGATATTGACAACCTGACTCTTAGGGGGAGACGAGGATAAGGTCGACGGATGTTGTCATCAGGCGCTGAACCCTATCTTGTCACGTACGCTTCCCTGGAAAAGTGAATCTTGTCATACACGTTACTATTCGGCCAGATATCTTACGCAGCACGATTCCCTCCCCCGAAAGGGATGTCTTGCCCAACACACTTGGCCACCTAAGGAGTATCTTGCGCTCCACGCTACTCAGGGGCAATTCCGGTACAGTGATACCTTCTCCAGTACGCCTTGGCCAAAGGCCTCTACTACTACTATAAATACCGCCACGCCCTCCAAAATCGAGGTACGCATACTAAGACCCGACTCTGGCACTCTGAAGTTGTGTGTAATACTAACTTAACCATTGGAGGGTTGTTGGCCGGTACCACGCCGGTACTTCCCTTTGAGGTTCTTCTTTCCTGTGCAGGTTCGTCCGAAGTACGCACAGGCCTTGCAGCTCACTAGTTTGATTCTTGACATCATCAGTTGACGCCTTCTGTGGGAAGGGCGCGAGTGCGTAGATTCTGTTACGTGCTTCCCGGACAAAGAATTGCATGGTACTCACGCGTTCAAGGACGACCACCATGAACGACCAAGGCAACGAACAATGCACCACGGCCCTCGAGAGACAAGTCCAGACTCTGGCGGCTGCAGTGGAACGCCTCACGAAATGCAACAACGACTTGGAAGAATAGCTGCTGCGGAGGAACGCGACGGGTGACAACCAGGGAGAAAATCAAGAGGAGAGCAGCGCCAAGGAGAGGAACCACGAAGGCCCTGAGGGAAGCCATGCTTTGAGCCGGCCCGAAGGACAGGAGACAAACCGTCCGTCGGCAGATGGCCATGCCCAGTCCAACATGGCCGCGGAAATGCAGATGATGAAGGAATGCATGGACTTCATGATGAACGCCCTCAAAGGGCGAGTATCCAGCGACCTCGACGACCTCGTCCACCGCACAGACTCCCCATTTACAACACCTGTCATCCTGTTCCCAACGCCACCGAAATTCCGCATGCCCCAGGTGGAAAGTTACGACGGGTCCAAGGATCCGCTGGACCACTTGGAGTCTTTCAAGACGTTGATGCACCTACACGGCGCACCGGACGAAATCATGTGCCGGGCCTTCCCGGCAACGCTAAAAGGCTCTGCGAGGACCTGGTTCGGCAGATTGGCGCCCGGTTCTATCGGCACCTTCAGGGAGCTGAGCGCTCTGTTTGCCTCGCAGTTCATCGGGGGACACCGGCACAAAAGATCCACCGCGTGCCTGATGAACATTAAGCAACGGGAGGATGAGACGTTGAGATCCTATATAGCCCGTTTTAACAAAGAAGCGCTGTCGATTGACGAAGCGGACGACAGGATACAAGTGGCCGCATTCACAAACGGGCTGCGGAAGGGTAAATTCTTGTTCTCTCTATACAAAAATGACCCGAAGACGATGTCGGATGTGTTTTACAGGGCAAAAAAATACATGAATGCGGAAGATGCATTACTGGCCCGCGAGGAGAAGCCCCTAGGAAGAGGGAAAGGCAGGAAGACACCCGACAAGATAAGGGGCGGAAGGCGCCTTAGACAGGAGAAGTCCGAGACAATAGACGCCCAAAGCCCCCTGCCGGGAAATTCACAAGCTACACCCCATTGACGGCTCCGGTCGATCAGGTCCTGATGCAGATCAAGGACGACGGATCCTTGACGTTTTCGGGAAAGTTGAAATCGAACCCGGACAGACGGCCCAAGGACAAATATTGCCGCTTCCATCGAGACCACGGGCACAATACCGCCGACTGCTACGATTTGAAGCAGCAGATTGAAGCCCTGATTAGGCAAGGGAAGCTGCAGAGGTTCGTCAGCAGAGAAAAGGCAGAAACACCTCGACAGGAACAGGTCCCCCACCAGGACAATGAGCGCCCCAGACCACCTATAGGGGACATAAGGATGATTGTGGGCGGTACATCGGCCGCCGGTTCAACAAAGAAGGCTCTGAAATCCCATCTCAGGGCGGTTCAGAATGTTCAGGCTGTGAGCTCTGTCCAGAAAAAGCTGCGAATCAACAGCCCCACTATGGAATTCACAGAAGAGGATGCCCAGCACCTCCATCATCCGCACGACGATGCCCTGGTCGTCAACATCCGGATAGGAGACTATAACACGTACCGGGTCCTAATCGACAACGGAAGCTCTGCGAATATCCTCTACTATCCCGCGTTCCAGCAGATGCGGATCGACAAAGAACGCCTGGTCCCTACCACGGCACCATTCACAGGTTTCGGGGGGACAAGAGTATACCCCCTCGGCTCGATCACATTGCTCGTCACCGTCGGGGAGTACCCTCGGTAGGTCACTAGGGACGTCACCTTCCTAGTCGTTGATTGCTCCTCAGCATACAACGCAATCATAGGACAGCCCACCCTCAACACCTGGAAGGCTGCAACCTCGACCTATGCCTTAAAGGTCAAGTTCCCTACAGAGCACGGGGTAGGAGAGCTATGGGGAGACCAATTGGCCGCACGAGAATGCTACTTCGCAATGGTAGAAATGAATAGCCAGCTACAAACAATGAACATAGAGCAGAGAACAGGGGCAGAACCTGTGGAGGAGCTCGAAGAAGTAATTCTCGACGAATCCAAGCCTGACAGAACCACCAGGATCAGTGCCCTCAACAGCCCGGCGACTCGCCAGACGCTCGTGACTTTCCTCAAGGAAAACCAAGATGTATTCGCCTGGAGCCATGAAGACATGCCGGGAATCGACCCTTCAGTCATGGTACATAGGCTGAACGTAGCAACCTCCTTCCGGCCTGTCAGACAGAAGAAGCGAGTGTTCGCCCCGGAGAGAGACCGCGCAGTGGCAGAGGAGGTTGGCAAGTTACGGGAAGCCGGGTTCATCCGGGAAGTATACTACCCCGACTGGTTGGCCAATGTGGTAATGGTCAAGAAGGCCAGCGAGAAGTGGCGGATGTGTGTGGACTTCACGGACCTGAATAAGGCATGCCCGAAAGACAGCTACCCCCTCCCTCGAGTCAACACACTGGTAGACTCTACGGCTCGGCACCAGCTGCTGAGCTTCATGGATGCCTTCTTAGGGTATAACCAGATCCGGATAGATGAGGCAGATCAGGAAAAAACCTTGTTCGTCACCAGCCAAGGACTCTTCTGCTACAAGGTGATGCCGTTCGGACTGAAGAATGCAGGTGCCACATACCAGAGGCTCATGAACAAAATGTTTGCCAACTAGATAGGGCGGAATGTTCAAGTATACGTCGACGACATGCTGGTAAAAAGCCAGAAGGAGGAGGATCATCTAAGCGATCTCGAGGAGACATTCGGAACCCTCCGTTCCTACAAGATGAAGCTCAACCTGTCGAAATGTGCATTCGAAGTGACGGCAGGCAAATTCCTCAGCTACATGGTCTCTTAAAGAGGCATCGAGGCCAACCCAGACAAGATCAGGGCAATAATGGAGATGGCACCCCCGAAGAATGTAAAAGAAGTTCAAAGTTTGAACGGGAAGGTGGCAGCCCTGAACAGATTCGTATCAAGGGCGACAGACAAATGCCTTCCCTTCTTCCGCACATTGAAGAAAACGTTCGAGTGGACAGACGAATATCAGAAGGCGTTCGAAGAACTAAAGGCTTATCTCTCCTCCCCTCCATTGTTGAGTCCTTCACAGCTAGGGGAAGATCTCTACCTCTACCTAGCCGTCTCCCCAGCGGCTGTCAGCGCGGCCTTGATCAGAGAGGAGGACGGGGTCCAGAAACCCGTGTACTACGCTAGTCGGGCATTCCAAGGAGCAGAAGGAAGGTACCCACCCATGGAGAAACTCGTCTTCGCCCTAGTCACCACGGCTCGAAAGCTCAAGCCCTACTTCCAAGCTCACACTATAGTCGTCCTAACCGACAAGCCCTTACGACGAGCAATGCACAACCCAGAAGCCCCTGGTCGCTTAACCCTATGGGCGATCGAGTTGACTGAGTTTGATATTCGGTACAGCCCGCGCACCGCCATCAAAGGACAGGCAGTAGCTGATTTTATTGCCGAGTTCACCAACAGGGAAGACGAGGGGGCAGATGCAGGTCCCCCATGGAGTGTATATACGGACGGGTCGTCAACAAGACAAGCCGATGGTGTTGGTGTCGTGCTCCATTCCCCCGAAGGAGACCAAGTCGATTGCATGATCCGGCTGGACTTTCCCATCACCAACAATGAGGCGGAGTACGAAGCCTTGATAGCCGGGTTGGACCTCGCCAAAGCAGCAGGTGCAGCCCGAGTGATCGTCTCCTATGACTCCCAGGTCGTCGTCAACCAAGTCAACGAAAACTAGGAGTGCAGAGGTGACAGAATTAAGAAATACCTCCATCATGCAAAAAGAAGGGTAGACGAACTCAAGGCAAAGATAGTCCAGGTCCCAAGAGATGAAAATGAACAAGCCGACCGCCTCGCCAAAGCTGCTTCGTCGGAGCAGGGGGGCAGCACTGACGGTGTGCTCTATTTTGTGCAGGTTTCTCCACTGATAGACTCTGTCGAAATGCAGGAGATAGGCTCGGAGAACAACTGGACCACACCGTTGGTCTCTTACCTGAAAGATGGCGTCTTGCCCGACGGAAGAGAAGCCGCCAGAAGGTTGAAAGTCCGAGCATCAAGGTTCATATTGATAAAGGAAGTTCTATACAAAAGGGGCTTCTCTCGCCCATACCTAAGGTGCCTGGGTCCCGAGGAAGCAAACTATGTCATGCGGGAGGTCCACGAAGGAATATGCGGAAACCATTCATGCTCAAGATCGCTGGCACACAAGCTGATTCGGGCCGGGTACTACTGGCCCACGATGCAAAAAGACGCCCAAGCCTACGTCAAGGCCTGCGACAAGTGCCAGAGATTCGGCAACGTCGTCAGGCAGCCGCCCGTGGAGCTTACACTCATGACGGCCCCATGGCCGTTTGCTCAATGGGGTCTAGACATTATGGGACCATTCCCAACGGCCATACGACAGCTGAAGTTCCTGGTAGTGGGCATAGACTACTTCACGAAGTGGGTAGAAGTTAAAGCTCTGGCCACCATTACGGAGAAGAACGTGCGAAGCTTCGTCTGGAAATCTATTATATACAGGTTTGGGATCCCTAGGGTCCTAGTCTCTGACAACGGCAAGCAATTCGACAACGGCCCATTCCGAGAGTTCTGCTCGCAGCTGGGAATAAAGAATCAATACTCTTCCCCAACCCACCCCCAGGCCAACGGTCAGGTAGAAGTGACGAACCGGTCCTCGCTGAAAATTATCAAAACCCGGCTCGAGGGGGAAAAGGGGATATGGCCCGAGGAACTACCCAGCGTATTATGGGCATATAGGACAACGGCAAGGACTCCTACAGGAGAAACGCCATTCCGGTTAACTTACGGAAGCGAAGCAGTCATCCCGGCTGAAGTAGGACTCACAACCTACAGGGTGAACACCTATGATGAAAGCAGGAACAACGAGGCCTTGCACCTGTAGCTGGATTTAGTCGACGAAATCAGAGCAGCCGCGGAGCAAAGGTTCGCTAGGTACCAGGATCGAATGGCTAAGTACTATAATTCCCGAGTCAGACACAGGGACTTCAAGGTCGGAGACCTCGTTCTAAGAAGAGTCATGGGCACCGCCAGGGACCCTGCCCAAGGAAAGCTCGGCCCCAACTGGGAGGGACCATACCAAATCACGTCATGGCAGAGAAAGGGCACCTACCACCTGGAAACACCGGAAGGTCAGAAATTGCCCCACCCGTGGAATGCCGAACACTTGCGAAAGTATTACTAGTAAGAAGAATGGCAACCCCATACTTGTAATCTGTTTTGATGTATTTGAAAATTCAAAGGCATGTTTTCCCCTTTTGTAAAAGTTATACAAGATTCAGAAGTTCATCCAAAATCCCTTCTACACTTCTACATTTTGTAAATTGTTAAAAGACTGTGACGAACCGAAGCTGACAGCCTACGTCCTACAAAGAATCTACATGGCATAAAAGCGTCAAGCACAAAAGCTGACGGCTTAGAAGCCAACGTCCTACAAAGAACCTACGAGGATAAAAGCCAAAGCCTAAGTCTAATGGACGACGGCATCAATGGCGACGGCTCAAAGCCAACTACATTATCCCACGAGGATAAAAGCCAAAGCCTAAGTCTAATGGACGACGGCATCAATGGCGACGGCTCAAAGCCAACTACATTATCCTCCAAGGTTAAAAGCCAAAAGCCTAAGTCTAATGGACGACGGCATCAATGGCGACAGCTCAAAGCCATCTACATTATCCCACGAGGATAAAAGCCAAAGCCTAAGTCTAATGGACGACGGCATCAATGGCGACTGCTCAAAGCCAACCACATTATCCCACGAGGATAAAAGCCAAAGCCTAAGTCTAATGGACGACGGCATCAATGGCGACGGCTCAAAGCTAACTACATTATCCTACAAGGTTAAAAGCCAAAAGCCTAAGTCTAATGGACGACGGCATCAAGGGTGACGACCCAAAACCGACTACATCGTCCTCGGTTATATACGATGCCCAAAAAAGCCAGAATACAAGGGCCAACGTTCTAAAAAGCATGCGGACCAAAAGCTTACAAAGATGACGGCCTATTAAGTTGACGGTAATTAAGTTGACGGTTTCACGAAGTATAAACAACATATAAAAGGAATCATGCAAGCAAGCAATATACACAAGAGCAAAATTTCAAACAGGATATAGATTAATAAAAATGCCTCTAAGGGCGATATTGTTTTCCACGGTTCAGAAGTTGACCGTTCTACAAAAATTGAAAAAGAAAGAAAAATTGCTACAAAACTACTCGACGGGAGAATCGGTGACTTTAACTTCATCTTCTTGGCCTTGTTCAGGCTCCTGAATGGCCTTCTCTGCCCCGTCTTCTCGGCTCCCGGCAACATTGGCATCTTGGTCCTTACCAAAGAGTTGATCGGTACTGCCAGAAGCTTCATGGATGACGGATGTCTGTACTTGAGCCTCGTCAATGCCGACCTTAGAGAGTTCCAGCTCAGGGTACAGGGCCTTGACCTGACGGAGGGCGTCATCGAAACCGTCCGCAAAGGTGCCTCCCAACTCCGTCAGGTAGACGTCAAAATCGCAGTACTCCTTTATGGCTTCGTCCTTAGCCTGACGGAGCTGGTCTTTGACGGACAAGATCTCCGTCTCCTTGTCGGCAAGGACCTTCTGTAGTGTCTCCGTCTGCTTTTCGAGCTGGACCCTCTCTTCTTCACAGGTGGAAAGCTTCTTATCCATCTTCGCTTTGTAGGCCTTGTACTGGAAAAGCTCATCTTCCGTCTCCGCTGCCTTGGCCCGTACACGGTCCAGAGCCATCTCCTGATGGACACAACGGTCCATAAGACCCTTCATCGAGACGACGGCCTAGAAAGCAAACGGCTCGGGTCAGACAGGATGGTCAAAAGAGGGGGGGAGATCAAAGTTAAACATCATGACGGACAGGAGATTTACCTGGGCAAGGCTGAAGAGACCCGTTTCGCCCATGGCCTCCGTCGAGTGATTCCCCAGATCCGCATAGTCATCAGCTGTTATGATCGACGTCAGCTTCTCGATTGCGTATTTGGAATCCTCACGAATGAGGACGGGTGGCTTCTCCGTCCCGTAGCCAGGGCCACCCGTCATCAAGCCTTTCCCCTTCCCGTGCTTGATGGGGGCCTTCTTCACGTCAGCTTCGAGGCCGACGACAGTCTCGGATGTGACCTTGGCCTTCTTGGGCGGACGGTCTGTCTCTTGGTTTGGCTTTCTCTTTGTGACGGGTGGCTTTGTCACGGCCTTCCCTGTTGCCTGGGCATCCTTCTTCTTCGCAGCTGCCTGCTGCTTGATTATGGCCCTCCTCTTCGCTTCGTCCATTTCTGCGAAACAAGACGGCATATGAGTTGATAAAAAAGGGGAGAGAAAAATGGCCAAGTATAAAGTTCAAGTGAACGGACGTACGTTTTCTGACTTGTATCTCGTACTTCTCGACTTCCGGGGACGGTTCAGGTCCGTCGCAGTGCCAACAGATGGTCTTCAAGTTTACCAAATTGGCCCAAGACCTTTCCTTCAACTCAGACTTCTGAAAAATTTTCTCCAAAAAGCTCCAGTCTTCAATTGACACTTGTGGACGGTCTTGAACTGAGGAAGGAAGACAGTTATAAGTTGACGGTGCATAAAAATAAATATAAAAAAAAAAAAAAAGAAGAGAGAGAAGAGAAAGTGAACGGGCGAATACCAGACGGGGACAAGACACCCCATGTTGTGTCGATGGGCATGAACTCGGTCTCACCAGGATGACCCATCCACTCATCCCCGTCCATGAAAAAGTACCTAGACTTCCAGTCCCTATTGGAATCTGGAGTATCACACACCAACCTTAATAGTGGACTCCTCGCCACAAAACTATACATCCCCCTGGATTTTTGTATCTCCACCGGACGGTAGCAGTGGAGGAATTCTTTCACCGTCAGCCTTTTCTTCCCGGCTGACATGGACCCGTACAACACCTCTACCCCAATAAAAACCCTCCAGGCGTTTGGGGAAACCTGGTTGACGGACAGTCCCAGGTAGTGAAGTAAGTGACGGTGTAGTTGGGTCAAGGGAAACCTCAACCCTGCCTTGAGCATTTGCTCATAGACCCCGACACCCCTAACACCACGGTAGTAACACTTCTCTCCTGGGTGGGGTAGACGGAGGGGTATATTGGCAGGTATCTGGTATTTACTCCTAAGTGTCTTAAAGTGAGACTCTTTAATTGTGGAGAAAAAGTCGTTCACCGTCCACAGAGAAAGCATGACGAACTTCCTCATCCCATCACTACCCACGACGGATTGGACTTGAGGTTCATCCCCCTCTACACCGTCACTAAGGTTGCTCTCCGCCCTATCACTACTCGAAGAGGAAGAGGTGGTAGACGAGCTCTCTTCACTCGAAGAAGTTGTAGCTGCAGGATCCTTTGGACCCGACGGATTGACTTCATCATAGCCCGCTCCGTCGCGGACAAACGATTGGTTACTGGACGCGCTAGACATGTCACCTACATGTGACGGAAAACCCTAAGTTCAACTGCCCTAAAGATACTGACGATGGCAAAAATGAACAATCGGTAATAAGTACTTACCGGCTGGTTACGCTGCTGGAAGATACGACGGTTGCGATAATGTGACGGACGCACGAGTTGACGGATAGGGTGCTTTTTCTGCTGGGTGAACGGATGCGCTCTGATCGTTTGTTCTCAGTGAAAAGTGAAAAATGAGAGAAAAGGAGGAAGGCTTTTATATGTGGGGTATTGCGGGAGGCGAAGGGACGCCTCGTTCCGAGCACACGGTCCACGGGTTGACGACACATGTCCTGCATTTATTACCCAACATTAATTGCTGATGACAGCCTGTCTACTCGACTCTGTGGATGGAAACCGTCACCCCATTAGTCCGTCCTCTGAAAGTTCACGGACTGATGGGCTGAGGGGGCACCTGATAGGGGTAAAGCTCCCACCAGACGCCGGCAGCCTGCACGGGCTGACGGTTCGACCTATCATGACGAATATATATATATATGACGGACGCCTGATATTGACAACCTAACTCTTAGGGGGAGACGGGGATAAGGTCGACGGATGTTGTCATCAGGCGCTGAACCCTATCTTGTCACGTACGCTTCCCTGGAAAAGTGAATCTTGTCATACACGTTACTATTCGGCCAAATATCTTACGCAGCACGATTCCCTCCCCCGAAAGGGATGTCTTGCCCAACACACTTGGCCACCTAAGGAGTATCTTGCGCTCCACGCTACTCAGGGGCAATTCCGGTACAGTGATACCTTCTCCAATACGCCTCGGCCAAAGGCCTCTACTACTACTATAAATACCGCCACGCCCTCCAAAATCGAGGTACGCATACTAAGACCCGACTCTGGCACTCTGGAGTTGTGTGCAATACTAACTTAACCATCGGAGGGTTGTTGGCCGGTACCACGCCGGTACTTCCCTTTGAGGTTCTTCTTTCTTGTGCAGGTTCGTCCGAAGTACGCGCAGGCCCCGTAGCTCACTGGTTTGATTCTTGACATCATCAAGGATCAATTAACACATAATCTCTACAATTTGATCAATAACCTGAACATTTTAAATCCTACATATCTATTATTTGTAGTCAAGGAACAAAAGATTATTAAAGATGTTACAGTCTACTTGTCTTTCTTAATACTTAGAGGTGAGGGTTTACAATAGAGTCCATCAAATTATGAGAGATTTTGGGCTCATTGAAACTCACCAACTCATTACACACCATACACCCTATAAAAGAAAGGATTGTGTGAAATAAGGAGCTTTCAATTTCATACAAAAAAAAAAATTTATTAGTGTTCTTGTCTAAAGGTCAAGAGCAACTATTATAGAGCAAACCCGATAGATTTTAAATCATCTAATTGTGTGTTTGTGTGTGTGTGTATATATATATATGTACATAGCTTTTTATAAAGAAACTTTGATTCAATTTTTTCTTTTAAAGTACGGTTTTCACTCAAGCGACAAGGATAGGATGACAAACTCAGTAGTCCACCTCATATTCGCATATCGGTGTGTTGTGACAGACGTAGAATCAAACAAACACAGTAACAAGGTTGAGTTAAAAACACTATCAAAGAGCTGACTTTCCATTAACAAATCAATTGGCCATGCAAATTGAGTTAAAAACTCTTTCTTCTTTCTTCTTTCTTCGTATTGTTTTCTTTCCCCTCTTTCTTTCTCCCACTAATAAAAGAAATCAATTTTCCACACGGTTTGTGCAACTACTAAACAATAAATTAATGGTAATGTACCAGAATTAATCTATCATAGTCTACGTACGAAATTTGAAAGGAAAGCCAATGCCATCAAAATTGGTGAGTCGTGTCATTTTTGCATGGTTGCTTCTTTAGACAGCAATATGCTGTAACTTACTAATCATACAACAAGCAAATAAGTCATGTTGTTTTCCGTGTTGGACAGAGCGGGTTTGCAGTAGGGATTTTATAATTTGTGCCAGCCTCTTCATTGTGTGCAAAATGAAAACAGTAAGGTGAATATATATATATATATATATATATATATATATTGATAGGGAGGATGACGCCTAGAATGGTGCCGTCATCCTTTACGTGGTAGACGGCACGGCAAGGGTGACGGTACCACTCCATCCGTCACCCCAACCAACTCTCCGACCTGATCCAACGGCGGTCTACACATCGATGGGGTAAAGGGGTGACGAGACAAAGCTGAAGGGATCAACATGTCGTGCCACGCACTCCACTACCTGGATAGATATCTTGCACTCCACGCAATTGGGAATGGCTCCGGTGAGGAGAAGATTCCGTAAAGAACACGCATTAAGGTTTGGCTCCGATCAGAGGTTACCTCCCCGAACACGCCAAAGGTCCCAACTCTACGCCCCTATAAATACCATCGATCCTCATGAAAAAGGTACGCATGCTTCTATCCCGACTCTGGCACTCTAGAGTTGTGAGCAATACTAACTTGACCGTCGGAGGGTCGTTGGCCGGTACCACGCCGGTACTTCCCTTTGAGGTTCTTTTTACCTGTGCAGATCCACTCTGAACGCGAAGATCCTGCGGCTCACTGAGGGTGAATTTCGGCATCATCATCATCATATATATATATATATATATATATATATCAAGATTTGAACAGTTCTAGTTTGATCAATCTGTACCAGAAAGTTTAAAATTTATTTTCGTCCCTCCTTTATTTATTTTTATCTAAATTTAAAATTTAATAATTATGGTAATTATTAATGGGTATGTATTGAGTCAAAAATAATAATGGGTATTTATTATGATTATGTTTGTATATAGAATTATATAAGTAGTATATATCTACTATTCAAAGAAAATGTGGTTAAGATTTTTATTGACTTTTTAATTATAAAATGGAATTTAAAATCAATTAAAAACATATAATAGAATTGATTTTAAAAAAAAAAAAAGACTAAATATATAGGGGTATTTTGGGAGTTTTAGTGAACATTCATCAAAGTTAATTTCATTCCCTTCAATTCTTTCCAATTTTAGGAGGAATGAAAATTTTGAGCCTTGAGTTTTTAAGTGAAAATGAAGGAATGAGTGTTCTCTCCTACTAATTTCATTTTCTCCCACTTAAAATAAGATAATGGTCTTTCCATTGACTCCATTAACCTCCCCCTGTAGATGGCAATTTTGCCCCGCCCCACTCCGCTTGACCCGCCCCTCCCTGTTTCAATCCACACGGGTTTTCCCCTCCCCGTAAAGGTGGTGGGGCGGGGATGGTGTGAGATTTTAGCCCCACACCATGGGGCAAGATGAGGATATGTTTAGACTTTTTAGACCCAACCCGCCCCATCCCTGCCCTACCCCACATTAATAAAGGTTAAATTGTAAAATTTTCATATCTTAAAACCCTATGATTTAAACAAACATATCATGAGTTTATTTTATTCTACCCAACAAGGATTTCTGCTCCTCTCTTTTTTCTCTAGCAAGGTTGGAAATAAAGTATCAATTTTAACATTTTGTTTTGTCTTTATTATAAACAAATTTATATACTATTGAATCATTGATTTTGTATTAAGAGATTTTTGCTTTTGTTGTGATATTGTCGTGTTAAACACTTTAATAATATTATTCAATTTTTGCTAAAAATTAGTTTGATTTGATGGGATAAATTTATTGTTAATTTCAAGTATATTTTTATTAACGAAATAGGTTTTATTAAAAACAATTGCAATAGTTGTGGGCAAATTAACAAAAAAGTAGAGTTTTATGAGGTGGGACGGGGCTTTGCGGGGCCCCAAGGGGCAAGGATGGGGCAAGAAAATTTTTCCTGTCATGCGAGGCGGGGTGGGGATGGGGTAAGACGAAACTATGCGGGGCAGGGGCGAAAACCCCATTCTTTGGACCTGCCCTGCCCTATTGCCATCCTTACCTTCCCCCCCCCCCCCCCCCCACCTCTCCCCCCACAATGAACAATAGAATAGAAAGAATATTTTGAAAGAATAATTTTATCTCTCCTCCCAAATGGAGTGTTAGAAATAATTTACCTAATGAAGTCTTCATCATGAACATAAAAAGAAAACTAAACTAAACTTTCCTTTTATTTCAATGAAAACCTGATGTGAAGATAGTTTTCTTCATTTTCTTGTATTTGGTAGTACTATAAAAAATGAGTAAAAAGAAAACTATATCTTAATTTCTCTTATTTAGCTTAGCATGAGATGAAATTCTCTTCCACTAAAAATTTTTAGAAAACAACTCTATTTTACATGAAACTAAATAAGGAAAATAACTTTATCTCATATGAAACTAAACAAATGAAGTTAAGAGATAGTTTTCTAACTCATTTTAAAATTGCTACCAAATATGGGAAATGAGATAGTTTGTTAAATAATACTTTTTGAAAAATAATTTATTTTAAAAAAATATATTAACATCGAAATAAACAGACTTCAAGGCAATGTAAAAACCAATATCCACTAAGGGGGTTCTCAAAAAAATAATTGGAACTTTATTGCATGGATTAATTATACTATCCCTAATGTAATCATTCAGTGTATTGTTTCTCCAAAAAAAAAAAAATTAAGTGTATCAAATATACTCTAAATATGGAAAAAAAATTATTATAAAAGATATGAAGCTAAAAATCAAAACCCGTTTTAAAAAATTAGAAATAAAATAAACTTACCACACATAAACCCATTACAACCTGAAATTTAAATTAATTTGGGAATAGTATAAAATTATTGTGATTTTCTTTTTTTGGGGGGTCTTAATAACTATAAGGACTATTTTCATTACCTTAGCTCTCTCCTCCACTCCTACGTTATTGGGTCTTTGCTTGCACAGCACACATTTTGGTTTTCTACTAAGAAAGTTGGAACCTATATGCGTAGTTGATTGAAAAGGCAGACTTGCGTGTAACTTGGCGTAGATACATTTGCAATTCTTAATCGGGTCACTAAACAGGTCAGATTCATACAGTGTTACTGTTTTCTTTTTGTTTTGTTGTTTTTCTTTTTCTTAATGGGAGTTTACTTTACAATAACAGTTTTATTACTGTAGCCAACCAGTGAAAATTAAAAATAGTGACAGTTTTAAAAGAGGGGCAAATTTGGTATAACAATGGCAAATTCTGTAGCCAAACACTATTCTTAAACCCAACCACTTTATAAACAGCTTCATATGTTGTTTGTCTGAACCCATAGAAAAAAACAACACACACACATCCCAAAAGGCCTAGAGAAGAAAGAACAGCCTCTCTCTCTTCCTCTCTTCCTCTCTCCCTCTCTCTCTCTCTCTAAAAGTGTGTCCCTGTAAAACCCAATAGAGGGATTGAGAGATTTGAGTCAGAGAGACACACATTTTTTTTGGAGAGTGAGTGTTGCTTGTGTGTGTGTGAGAGAGAGAGAGAGAGAGAGAGAAAAATATGGCAATAGGTGGCAAAAGATTTGCTATTCTTCTGTGCGCAGAGGACTCTGACTATGTGAAGAAAGTGTACGGAGGGTATTATGGTGTGTTTGTGAGAATGCTGGCTGAGGAAGGTGAGAGATGGGACGTGTATCGTGTTGCCTCTGGTGAGTTTCCTAAAGATGAAGAGATCGGACTGTTTGATGGGTTTGTTATCACTGGAAGCTGCAATGATGCTCATGGCAATGACGTTTGGATCTGCAAGCTATTGAGTCTCCTCAAGAAATTGGATTCCATGAAGAAAACTATTCTGGGAATTTGCTTTGGCCACCAGGTAAACTTTTCTCTCTTTTTTTTACCGAACTTGTCAATTCTAGCTAGTAGTTTTTTTACTTTCCGGTTAATATATGCATATATTAATTATTTATTTTTAAAAATATTTTATAAAAAAATTTTAAAAAAATCAAAAAAAAGTTTGTAATTTTTTATTTTTTCATAAAAAAGTTTCTAAAATAATTTAATAATGTATGCATCAGTAAAACCCTTCTTCCCTTCTTTGTATGGAAAAACTGAATTTATTATATGGGTTTTTTTTTAATATTTTGTGAAATTGCCTTCACAATTAGTTTAGCTGTCTTTTTCAAATAGTTGTATGGTGCTTATTTTCTCAATTTGGATTTTGGGAAAAATGTGAGTTATTGTGATGGATTTTTGAGTTTTTAAGGAAAAAGATAGTTCCCATCGATTTTTGGTGTCCACGTTTAGACACACTCGAGATTAGTGCGATCCAACTTCCACCATGTAAAAGCTGCACTAACAAGCGGTGAGATTGCCACATTACGCGTACCACACGTTGTCGTTTTAGAAAAACCCTCACTCTTACAACACCATTGTCCTCCTCAAACTCAAAGAAGTTCTATCTCTTTATTTGCTTAAAAAGAATATCTTTCTCAAAAGGTCAAAAAAATATAATAATAATAATAATAATAATAATATTATTATTATTATTATTATTATTATTATTATTATTATTAATAGTTACTATTTGAGTTTGGTTTTAAAAAAATTTAAAAAAAAAAAAAAACCATTGGAGAAGGGCGAAGCTGTTTGTAGATTGCAGCTGGAAATATGAATAAATTACTCCCAACTCGTGCATTTGACTTCGAAAGGGAATAATGGTAAAAGAAGACTGATGTTGTGGAGTAGTCAATTTGTCAAAAGTAAAATGAACGCAATCTTTTACTTTGACTCATGGAAATAAATAATACTACGTTTTTTTGAGTTAGTGGATTTATAGCAAACTATTAATAGTCACTTCTAAATGTCACGGGGAGAATATCTATTTCATAGTATAAATTTAGTATTGAAATCGATGAGGAATTTAAGGTTGAATATCTATCACCACATTTAAAATTCAATTTGATTCATTATTAATTCCATTCATCTCCTCTTTACTGTTTAGGATTTTTTTTTTTTTTTTTTTGGGCATATATACCGTAAATCATTCCAATGAGCAATAACTTTCTTGGAATAACTTGTTGGAGCTAATTGACTCAAATTGTAAAATTTTTTATCTCTCAAATAATAAAAAGATTAATTGATGTATTAAGATTTTATTATCAAGAACATACATTATAAATTAAAATTATTTCTAAAAAAACTTTATTGAAATATAAATTTTTTTTTTTACAAAATATTTTCACACTTTATGACGTGGTATACTGTCATTAATCACATAGGTAAAAAGTCATGACAAATATCTCATAAAACAATCGTGATAAATATGACTTGACTACCATTATTCTTCAAATAAAGAAAAGAAGAAAAAGCTTCTACCTGGGATCGAAGCTAGCTAGGCCATCATGTTTGTTACTTTTGTCCTTGCATGGTCCTGAAATGACTACTTTGTTATAAGGATTTTATTAATAATAAAATAATATGAGAATTTATAAATACCCTTATTAAAAATAAGGTAAAAAAAAAACACAAAAACAAAACAATGTCTCTGTAACATTACTAAAAAAAATTTTAATAAATTAGGCAGGAATAGAATAGTAAATGGGCCGCTGTGCTTGTTAATTCTGGCTGCGCGTGGGCCAGAATTGGTCACTTTACATGAAACTGAAATACTCATAAGCTGGTTCATTAATCAAGTGTGGTCCATCAAAAAGTAGTTTACGTATGAATGGTTCAGTAACCGTACGATATAATTTATATAACCTCTGTTGAAGTGTTCTGATCGCTTGGTCCCTCGCTCTGGTTTGGAAGACGTACGATTCAAAATGTATATTCAATCTTTCCTATTTTTTATTTACTTTAAAATATATATATATATATATATATATTTATGGATTTTGTATCTTTGTATGGCTGAGAATAAACCCAACTTCGTGGTTTCATTTGGAGGTTGATAAATGTGACATTTTTTTTTTTTTTTGCTGAATTTTTTTTTTTTGCTGAATGATAAATGTGATATTTTGTTTTTAGTTGCACATGACATTATAATTAGTAGGCTGCTGTGTTTCGTCTACATTATCCTTGCACCCAAATGGGGTTACAACAAGCTCACATATTTTGGGACCTCCAAGTACCGTGAGTTATATGCCATTGAAACCCAAAAATCCCAACATTAATTTTGGAGCTTGGGTGGTTCTAGCTAGTGAATTTAATTGTACTAGTAATTGCCACATTAAAAAAAAATATTTGACTATATATAGAATTTGGGTGTACAAATTGAGTAATAGACTTTCTTATCAAACTTCTAAATCCCAACCCCTATTTTTGGTTTTTGCTTTAATGTTTTTTTAAATCTTTAAATATTAGTTCAATGCCATTATTTGTGCTAGGTGGGTTTTGCTAGCATGCTATTGGATAAGCTTCCAACTTATAAGGTCGGTGGGTTGTGAAAAAAAATTAGGTTATCAATAAAAAAAAATTGGCATGTATTGAGAAAAAATAAATCAAATAATTGACATGAAACCATAATGCTTGGTCAAATATAGAGTTGAACAAAATGCGAAACTATAAAATATATGTGCAATGCTCCTAATGTGGACAAAGAGGATATCTATACTCTACCCCATACAGGCTCATCCCCATTCATGGCTGTCACAAGTCACAGTCAGTCTCTTCAAGAAAAAAAAAACGTGGTCGCATTTCACCATTATTAAAAATTTTGTCTAATCTGTGAGTGTAGGTAGCTAGGCACTTCAGTCCTCTGATTTAGCCATTACTTCTTGACTGATAATGGTATATAAACGTCCCATATTGGATTATCCAAAAGAGAAACGTCCTCTTTGTCCCCCATTGTTGTTGTCCTATGAAAAAGATGTGTGACATAACATGACCAAGTTTATCTTACTTTTTAATTTCCAATTCATAGCTTTACCCAAAGTCTTTTTTGTAGCGTAATCCATACTAGTTCCCATTTTGCTCAAAGTGCAGACAATGCTTTCCAACACGCATTGTCGACTACACTATTACATGGTCAAATTTCAAATTTCAAATTCTGATTTTTCGGATTCTTTTGCTGACAATGAGCCTCATGTTTTGAACATCTAAATAAAATAGAAAGTTTTCTATCCTGTGTGGATTTTGTTCAGATAAAATAGAATTGAGGAAAAAAAATTATATGTGATTTGTCAGAGGACCTCAAAAAATTTGGGACTAAGTACTTCTTGTTGTTATTCAGATACTAGCGCGTGCATTAGGAGGAAAGACAGGCAGGAATGTGGCAGGCTGGGACATTGGAGTTAGAGCCATCCATTTATCATCACCATCGTCATCAAATCACTTTTCGTCTTTGAAAATTCCAGCAACTCTATCTATTATTGAATGCCATCGTGATGAGGTATTTTTCTTGTGAAAGAAACTTGGTAACATGGTCATTCCATAAACAAAAATTTGATGTTAATTTGATCATGTTTCAACTTGTTCTAACTTATTGTATACTAGGTCCGTGAACTACCTCCTAAGGCTGAGGTCATTGCATGGTCTGAAAAGACCGGGATTGAGATGTTTAAGTATGGAAACCATATTATGGGCATCCAAGGTCACCCTGAGTACACCAAAGACATTCTTCTGCACCTTATTGACCGCCTTCTCAATCGTGATTTGATCGTGGTATGTCCTCTATCCGATCCATCTCTCTCATCGTTTCCCAATTGAATGATCCAAAATATTTTGCATGAAGGAACCTCAGGAATTTATAATATGTATGTGCAGGAGTCTTATGCCAAGGAGATGAAAGAAAAGTTGGAGACTTGTGAGCCAGATAGAGAGGCATTGAGGAAACTTTGCATTAGCTTTCTCAAGGGTGGATTATGATGATGAAGTACTCCAAATATTTAGTAATAATATAAAATAAATGTGTAAATATAAGTTTACTCAGAAGTAGACGGAAAAGACTAAGAGAAGTGAGTTATTAGGCAATGAGCTAGCAAGAAGTAGGTGTCATTAGGAGGCAGGTTTAGCTGTGTTTCTATTGGCATTTTAAGAATGTGTAACTCCTATTATAGAGGAATTGGCAAAACTTCAATCAAAGTCAATAAAATTACAAAGGTTCTGACTTTTGACAAATGCAAGTTGTTTCATTTTTGCATTCATGTTTTATACATCACAAAAGTCCCAAGTGCAAACTTGACTAGCATGATCGTATAACCTATTAACATTCACCGATCTAATTTCAAAATTTTATCAATTCCATAAATATATATATATATATATTTGAAAGTGAGAAAATCTTAAAACCATTAAAATAGTTGAAAAAGGAGGGACAAGAGTTTATGGGGAAGCATAAAATGTTGAAATTCATTAATCTAAGCTTCTTCAATGGAGGAACACTCAGTGCACAAAGAAAGAGATGAGAGCAAAGAAGCAAAGATTGAAAACAATGAATTTCTTCTTCTGTTATAATTAGCGTGCTCTGTTCTTTATATACCAGAAACAGAGCCAGGAAAGCATTAACAATAGTAACTAACTATACACGTGTCTTCACTAACAAACTAACTAATTATGTACATCTAGACTACAAGTCGTTTGCTTACAACTACTACATGTAGTTTTATGTACAAAACTGAGAATACAAAAACTAAACTAACTTCAACGGCCCCCCTCAAAATGAACCATATATATTGATTAGGTTCATCTTGGACATTAGATAATGAAACTGTTTTTGTCCAAGAGCTTTAGTAAAAAAATCAGCTATTTGGTGTCTTGAGGGAACATGGAACGTCTTGAGTGTACCATCTTGGATTTTTTCTCTAATAAAATGGCAATCAACTTCGATGTGCTTTGTTCTTTCATGGTACACAGGATTGGCTGCAATGTACAGAGCTGCCCTGCTGTCACAGTAAAGAGAAGCTGCTTGATTGTGATCTAAATTAAAGGTCTTGAGTAATGCTATAAGCCATACAATCTCACTTGTTACCGTTGCCATTGCCCTATACTCTGATTCTGCAGAAGATCTTGACACTACATGCTGTTTTTTACATTTCCAAGAGATCAAGGAATCACCAAGGAAAATACAAAACCCAGAAATTGATCTCCTAGTGTCTGGGCATGCTGCCCAGTCAGCATCACAGTAACACTTAAGTTTTAATTCTGATTCTGCAAAAAGAAATAAACCTTGACCTGGACTTCCTTTCAAATACTTAAGAATTCTATAAACAGCTTGCAGATGAGGCACTTTAGGAGCAGCCATAAACTGACTTAATTTGTGCACGGCATAGCAAATGTCTGGTCTTGTGAGTGTCAAGTAAAGCAGCTTGCCTATCAACCTTCTATAGAGGGCAGGATCAGGAACATCTTTACCAACAGCACAACTAAACTTTGCAGATTGCTCCATTGGTATTCTTGCAGGTTTGCTAGCCAATAATCCAGTATCAGATAGAAGTTCTAAAGTATATTTTCTTTGACATAAAGACAATCCTTTGGTAGTTCTAGCAACTTCAAGGCCTAGAAAATACTTCAAAGTGCCTAGGTCCTTGAGTTTGAACTTATTGTCTAGGAATTGTTTGAACACATTTACTGCATCTACATCATTACTAGCAATTAGTATATCATCCACATAGATCAAAAGGATGATGATTGAACCTTTATTGACCCTAGTAAACACAGAATAATCTGACTTTGATTGAATAAAACCAAGGTCAACAATAGTGGATGATAGTTTTGCAAACCATTGCCTGCTGGCTTGCTTAAGCCCATATAAGGACTTTGTTAACCTACACACCTCCCCCTTGCTGCCAAAACCTGGTGGAGGAAGCATATATACCTCCTCATCCAACTCCCCATGGAGGAAGGCATTGTTAACATCCAATTGAGTGAGATGCCATCCATAAACAGCAGCCAATGCCAACAAGGTTCTAACAGTCACAAACTTCACAACAGGTGAGAATGTTTCATAAAAATCAACCCCTTCAGTCTGTGTGAAGCCCTTGGCAACCAATCTGGCCTTGTACCTTTCAATGGAACCATCTGCCTTGAGTTTAACCTTGTAGACCCACTTGCAGCCAATAGGCACTTTGCCAGGAGGTAACTTAGTCATAACCCAAGTATGATTAGCTTGGAGAGCATCAATTTCAGCCTTCATTGCAGCTTGCCACAAAGGATCTTCCAAGGCTTGAGCATATGAATCGGGTTCCTTAGTGACAGATAAGGCAACAGAAAATAATCTCTGTGGAGTGGACAATTTGCCATATGAAAGAGAAGAAGAAAGGGGATAAAGAATACCTGAAGTACTAGAAGCATTGGATTCATGTGATTGAGTGAGAGAAGCTGAAGCCAATACATGTGCAGAAACAAGATTGCAATGGTAATCATGAAGGTAAGTAGGAGGGTTGTGAGGTCTATTAGATCTTCTAAGAGGGGCAGTAGGAGTGGAAGGAAAGGTAGAATTATCAGTAGCAAGAAGAGGAATATCAGAAACAAAGGTATGCCCTGAATCAACCTGATTGTCAGTAGCAACAACCTGATCAGAGTGAACCAAGTCAGGAAATTCATCAGGTGGGACTGCAATGTCATCAACAGAAAAGGAAGGAGAAAATTCTGCAGAAACTAATGGTATTTGGATATGTGAATCATTTGAAACCAAAGGTTGAGGGGTAAACATAGAATGATTGATGGGAAGAGAAGAAGATGTAGATCTGGATGTCCAATGTTTGAAAGGAAACACAGATTCCCTAAAGATAACATCTCTAGAAATGAAACATGACTTAGTGGACAAATCATATAATTTGTAACCTTTTGAACCAAAAGGATAACCAAGGAAAATACAAGCTTTGGCTCTAGGATCAAATTTGGTTCTATTCCTATGCAATGTGGAAGCAAAACATAAGCAACCAAATACCCTAAGATGGCTATAAGTGGGAGGATTACCAAGCAATTTTTCATAAGGGGTTAAATTTTGCAAAAAAGGACTAGGGGTTCTATTGATAAGGTATGTGGCAGTCAAAATACAATCTCCCCAGAATTTCAAAGGTAAGTTAGCTTGAAATCTTAAGGCTCTAGCAACATTCAAAAGGTGTTGGTGTTTTCTTTCAACCACTGCATTTTGCTGTGGTGTTTCAACACAAGACAACTGATGGACAACACCTTTAGAAGCATAAAAGGAATTAATAGCAAACTCTGGACCATTATCAGTTCTAAGTATCTTGATGGAAGTTTTGAATTGAGTAAGGACCATGTTAAAGAAAGATTGTACCAGCAAGGATGCATCAGATTTGGTTTTCATTAAGTAAACCCAAGTGCACCTACTATAATCATCCACCAAGGTAAGAAAATACTTAGAACCAGTCAGGGTAGGAGTTGAAAAAGGTCCCCAAATATCAGCATGGATTAAATCAAAACAAGAGGATGATGCTGTCACAGAATGTGGAAAAGGTAGTCTCTTTTGCTTAGCTAAAGGACAAATATTGCACTCAAAAGTTTTATTTTCATTGCAAGAATTGAAGGTAGGTACAATATTTTTCATCAAAGCTAGTCTTTGTGAAGAAGGATGACCTAACCTACAATGCCACAACCTAAAAACATCTTTTGTAGGTACAAAAGAACAAGAATGAACATTATTAGCAGAAAAATGAGAAGATATTTTGGACAAAACTTCAGAAACAGACTTGGGCAAAGTATCATGAGTAGAATTCTGCAAAGTATAGAGACCTCCTTGCTTTTTACCCAACCCAATCATCCTCCAAAGCTGCAAGTCCTGTATGAAACAATAATGGGAAAGAAAAATGCAGCAACATGAAGGATTATGAGTCAATTTACTTATGGAAACAAGATTGAAAGAAAAGGATGGAATGCAAAGCACATTTTCAAGTAGTAAAGAAGCTGAGACTTGTACAGTCCCTATGTGAGTAACTCTAGCCATGTCTCCATTGGGTAATCTAACAGAAAATTGGGCAGAGGCAGTGATTGTTTTAAAGAAGGAGAGTGAATGGACCATGTGATCCGTGGCCCCACTATCTAGAATCCAATCAGTGGGATTGAGATGAGAAGTATTGACAGTGGAAGAGAAAACAGAATACTCTAGAGATGGAAAGGACCAAATACCTGAGAGTTCATGACCTTGAAGTCCAATTGAAGGCTGTGCAATGATATTGGCAACTTGAGGAGTCTCTACTATAGCTTCTGGTGGAGCTTGAGTACCAAAATGACACTGAGAATTCAATAACCCTATCAACTGTTGGTATTCTGCCTTGGTCAGAGACACACCTCCATTTGAACCTTCTTCAACAGCAATGGCATTGTTGGCAAAAGTAGTTGAACCAGCCTTGTTCTTGAACTTATATCCAGGTGGATAACCATGCAGCTTGTAACACTTATCTGCCACATGTCCCATGGCACCACAATGAGTACACTGAGGTCTCCCAGCCTTGTTTCTGTTAAAAAACTTGCCATTGTTCTTATTTCCCAAGGCTGCTAAGGCTGCAGCTGTGTCACCCTGAATCTTCTTACTAGCTCCAACCTTTCTTTGCCTTTCATCTTGTAGCAAAAGAGAGAAAACTTTACTTAAGGTAGGAATGGGATCCATGAGAAGAATCTGTCCCCTTACTGCAGAATAGGTATCATTTAGTCCCATTAGAAAGGACATTGTGCAATCTTCCACTTGATGACCACAAGTACAATTTCTGTAGGCAGTAAATTCATCCCAAATTCCCTTGAACTTGGTGTAATAAGCATTGATAGACATATCTTCCTGAGCCAAAGAACTGACCTCTTTTCTCAACTCAAAGATTCTAGGTCCATTACCTTGGGAAAACCTAAATTGCAAATCTACCCAAACCTCCCTTGCTGTCTTGAAATACACTACACTAGGCTGTAAATCCTTTGAGATTGAATTGAATAACCATGCTAACACTGTGCTATTACACTTGCACCAAGCTCTATAGCATGGATGATCAGGTGATTGAGGTTTTGGAATTGAACCATCAATGAACCCGACCTTGGTTTTGGCATCTAATGAGATCAAAATTGCCCTACTCCAGGTCTGGTAATTCTCTTCAGTCAGCCGTTCCACAACAAGGGATACACCAGGATTATCACTACTAGTCAAGAAGTAAGGACTAGAGGGGTTTTCCCATGGTTGAACAATGGGTACAGAAGAACTAGAAGCAGTGTCAGCCATTTGCAATGAAAGGAAGTCTAAACAAGATTATCAAATCAACCAAGAAATCTTCTCAAACACAAGGAGAAAAGAACAATCTCAAAGAAGAATGAATCCAAGAATCGATCAAACAGAGTCTACAATTAATCAATTGAAGAACCCTAAAACAGGAATCAAGATCAATTAATGAACCCTAAATCAAGAGTCAAGTTCAATTGACGGATCCCAAAGTAAAGAATCAAGAAACGAATCTCCAATCAAGCAATTGGAAACCCTAGATCAAGATTCAGAACGCAAACAACGATGCAATTGCAAGAATCAAAGAACACAGACGAAAATCTGCTTGATTCGTGAGAAAGGACAGAAGTTACAAAGAGAAATGGAACTAAGGAAATTCAGAGAATACCAGATGGATGTGTTGATTCTCTGAGGTTAGTTCAAGCTCTGATACCATGTTGAAATTCATTAATCTAAGCTTCTTCAATGGAGGAACACTCAGTGCACAAAGAAAGAGATGAGAGCAAAGAAGCAAAGATTGAAAACAATGAATTTCTTCTTCTGTTATAATTAGCGTGCTCTGTTCTTTATATACCAGAAACAGAGCCAGGAAAGCATTAACAATAGTAACTAACTATACACGTGTCTTCACTAACAAACTAACTAATTATGTACATCTAGACTACAAGTCGTTTGCTTACAACTACTACATGTAGTTTTATGTACAAAACTGAGAATACAAAAACTAAACTAACTTCAACATAAAATTTAGAAGGAAACCATCCTAGTCAAAGATTCTGGGATTCATTATGTTTCTCTTTTGACTACCACAGTATGCTTCTTGTTCACATTAAAGATTCCAGGGTTTGTCATGGTTGTACATTTTTTGGTATTTTAGAAAACAAGCTTGGTTGTGCAGTTGTACTTGAGGGAAGGCGTTGGTGCAAGTACTTTAATGCGTATCAAGAAGGTAAGTTGCACGTCAAACAGTTAAAGAAGTTCTATTTGATTATTTGGTTCTTGTTCTTGTTCTTGTTTCTTTTTACTCGTTTACAAAAGTCATTGTTAAAAAACAAAATTCAAACGATTTATTTCTTTTGTGTGATGTAAATAAAAGGTATTCCCTCAGTTCCTTTCTCTCCTCACTTCTTTTCTAACCATTATTGATGAAGAAAACATTTTTCCCCCTTTCGAAACCTTCCCTTCCTCCATCTTTTTTAAGTATAGTGTAAACACAGCTGCATTAAGATGGGTTAACTTGTGGCATTTTGATGTGATGAAATGAAGTCCTATAAAAAAGGATTTGACAAGTTAGTATATCAATAAAAATCTAAAGGTTTTTGACAATTGAAATTCTTTAACTATCCACTAATATTTAGGTAACAAAATAATAAAACGAATTTTGAACCTTCACTCTAAAAATTAACATCTAAACCCAGGACAGAAATTATAAAATTGTGGAAGGATTTGTTAAAAACTCCCAGACAGAAATCATAAATTTGTGGAAGAATCTCCCTCTCCGAATCTAATTAGTAAAATTCAAGTCCTTGTGATGTGATGCACGTTACTATCCTGTGAGATTTCTCTTTCGGATTCTGAAAACTATCCCATGCTTGCTATTTTCTTTTTTTTTTCCAACACTTTTTGTGCACGTTTTTAAAGTGTGGTTGACCAAAATTTATTGTTAGAGTTAACAAAATAAAATATATTTAATCCTATGGGAAACATGAGTATTCGCGGGTTGGCCAAAATGGAGAAGAGAATTGTTTACCCAAAAATAAATAATAATAGAGAAGAGAATTTCACCTTTTACTTTTAAAGCTTCACATGCTCTTTTATCAAAATACTTTTTTTACTTTAGAATTAGAATAACTAAGAGCATTCACGTCAAAGGAAAAAATAGTTTTTAGAATCTCAAAACACTATCTTATTTATTTTAACACCTCACTTTATAATATATTCTACATCAAAACTGTTAAATATTAGCATTGATACACCATGTTGAATATGCTAGTACGGATGCGGAAACGAAAGCATAAAGTAGTGGTTCAGCCTAACGGCTTACATCCACGGAGAAAGCCCTAAAAGGCTACATCAATAATATATTAGAGTATAGTACAAATTATGTATTACAATGAATCATAACATGTGTATATATAGTAGACTAAAGCTTAGACTAATAGACTTATAATACAAGTAAGAGACTTGGCTTGCACACAAAGTAGAATTAGACTTGGGACTATGCTAATGGGCTAATATATCTCTAACACACCCTCTTAAACTCAAGATAGAAGCTTGATGAAATCTTGAGATTTGATAAGGTTGAGAAGATCCCTTGAAGTCCTAAAAAAAAAAAAAGATCCCTTGAATGAAGTTTGACTCTATGACGGTAGTTTGAGGAAGGCAATGGTCTTGCAGTATTGATGCGACTTCTAACGATGTCATAACTATACCGAAGAGTTTTGAAAGCAGCAGTAGGAAGCCAAAGAAGATGAACGCAGCGAAGAAATACCGAGGAAGACAAAGATTGTTCTTAAACACACCGTAAGGACAGAAAACCATGGCCACAGGAAGGTGGCTCTGATACCATGTTAAATATTAGCATTGATACACCATGTTGAATATGCTAGTACGGATGAAAAAGCGAAAGCATAAAGTAGTGGTTCAACCTAACAGCCTACATCCATGGAGGAAACCCTAAAAGGCTACATCAATAATATATTAGAGTGTAGTACAAATCCTGTGTTACAATTAATCATAGCATGTGTATATATAGCAGACTAAACCCTAGACTAATAGACTTCTAGTACAAGTAAGAGACTTGGTTTGCACACAAAGTAGAATTAAACTTGGGCCTATGCTAATGGGCTAATATATCTCTAACAAAAACTTTTATATTTTTTAACACTTCATCAAAATATCATTTCTTTATAATTTTTTATTCGTCATCTTAAACTTTTCGTCTCTCTTTCTCTGAGTATCTTTCTTCTCCCACCACCACCTTAGCCATTGCAAAATCAAAACACAAGCCACCACCCACTGAAAACATGAAACCACTGGAACCCAACCCACTAGAAAACTGAAACCACCGAAATCAAAACCCACAGCAAAACCAAAACCACTGAAACCCAATTCATTGGAAAATCCAAACCACTGAAATCAAAACCCATAACAAAACCATAACCACCAAAACCCAACCCACTAGAAAACCAAACCACCGAAATCGAAACCCATAGCAAAATAGTAACTACCAAAACCAAATCCATAGCAAAATTGATACCACCGAAATCAAAACCCATAGCAAAATCATAACCACCGACATCCACTACAAAATAAAAATCCAAGCTGCCACCTACCTTTCAAACCCAAACCCACGTCACGAACCTAGAAAACCACACCCAAACCCATCAACAGTGAGACAAAACTAGCAAACCAAGACCCACAACCAGAACCACCACCCACAACACAACCAAGAGAGTGAGTAAGGAGCTAGATAGCACAGGTGTGGTTGCCACACCTGTACCTTACTCACACGGACACGCCGTGAGGCTGTCAACGCGGCTGCAAGCGCATCCATGGCGAGTCCTTTTTTTTCCCCACTTTTCGATTCACGTTGATTCACGCCGAATCAGGCCAAAACAGGTTTCGAATCAGGCTGAAATACATGTAAAAAAATTTAAAAATTCTACAAAACTTACCATTTTGAAGCAACTTTAAACAAAAAAAAGCCCTAATCCCCATCTCAAACTCTCTGTCTCTCTCGTTCTCTCACTCTCTGTCTCCCCTCACTCTCTTTCTAACCCATAGCTCTCACACTCACTCACTCAGATTTCCTCCATCTCTCCTTTGCCTCACTACCCAAGTTCACTCTTCATCTCATAGTCTCAATCTCTCCATCTCTTGGTCTCAATCTCGGTCTCAAGCTCACTGACCCAAGTCCCAAGCTCACTCAAGTGTTTTGCTTTCATTCTTACCCTCCATTATACTCTTACATGCTCTATTGCTCATTCTATATATATCCTTCAATCTGTATTTGTTATCTTATTTTTTTAATTTTTTAAAAAAAATTTTATATAAGCTATAATGTTGAGACTTAAGTTAATTTCTTATTTAGTTAGTATATATTTGTCAAATTATTTGTAGGTTAAACAACTTAAATTGAAATTATTGAATTTTTAATGGATGATGCTGCTAGTGCAGAACCTTCATTAGATGAAGGTCCTCTTTGGAAATATGTATCTAAATTGGAAAAAGCTGCTCGTTCTACTTCTAAATCAGGTGAAAACACACATTTTAAGTGTAACTATTGTAATGGAACTTTTGTGGGATCTTATTCTAGGGTTAAGGTTCATTTACTAAAAATAAGTGATCACGGTATTAAAGCCTGTATAAAGGTGACATCGGGCCATAGATTGGAAATGCAAAGAGTGCATAATCAAGTTGAGAATGATAAGTTAAAGCAAGAACGCAAAAGTCGAATTCCCTTAACCCCCCCCCCCCCTATGGACTAATGGAATCACCAACTAGATTAGGTCTAGGAACTATAAATATAGTGTCGTTACGTGGAAGGACTAATCTTACTACCAGACTATGGGTTCGGAATTTAGGTATGGATATGGAAAGGTGTTAGGCACCCAACCCCACCTGACCCGTGGGTCGGCTTCCAATCATTGTGTCTTACGTCTTAACCTAATTAAAGGCTCATTCAATATTGTTATCTATACTCACACACGCACTAGCATACATCTAGCAATCAACATGACATCAATCATCCCAAAAACCCTAACATACATCCATCATGGCAACTCGCATCAAGCCTAACATACATCTATCATGCATATCATATTATCTCATCCAAGGCAGAAAGAACAAGATATCACAAGGGCAGAAACATAGACATTGCAACATCAAAGACACATGTGATCGCAATCTAGACATCAAGAACACATCATCCAACCAAGCATGTTCAACTCATCATTAAATATATATCCAATGCATGTTCATGTGGTTGCATGACTTACCTTACTTATCTTACTACATCTCAGCACATATGCATCAATGAATGAACATGTGAATGCATGTTCATTGTATTAAAGCAAGAAAAGAAAAGAAAACCCTAGCATGTTAAAGACAAACAAACAATTAAACAGAGGAAAAGAGACTCAAAAACATAAAAAGGAGCCAAAACAGAGGCATATGACACTAGGAACTAAAGAAAGAGAAGCAGAAAAACTCGAATTAGGGTTTCTGGGCTGAAGTATGTGTGCGCATACATAAGCCTACGTGTGCATACAGAATTATGCATGTGTAGACACGCCCCTAGAAACTCAGAAACACAGAAACAAAGCAAAAACGAAAATTAAGGAAACTAACAACCTAACATGCTTCTAATATAAAAATAAACAACCTAAACTAACAACAAAAATATCCAAAATAAACAAAACAAAATCTATTCTTAAACATGCATTGGATCTAACAACAAACAAGAACACACTTAACACATCTGAACATGTTCATCAAAATATCCAAACATTCAACTCTCTAATCAAAATATGGTGAGACACAAAAAAATCAAAACCAAACAAAATCAAATCATATTTCTATAGAATACACAACATATAAATCAATTAAGAACAAGTTATAAAAGATCAAATTCAAGGAAAAGCCATGAAAGCTGACTCACCTTGCTCATGGAAACACACTTGATTGATATTTAACCGGCCCATCAGTGCCTACAACACAAAGATTAAGTTGAGAGAACAAGAGAATTAAAAAAATATGATAGTTTTTGATAATCACAACTCAAGAACAAGATTAGTTTTGAAAAAGGTTTTGAGAAATTAAATTGGGAAAATAGTTTTTACCTTAGCACTAACTAAAGAGAGGTTTTTAATTTGTAAAAAACGTGTGTGGTGGGCCTTTTTGTAATATTGGGCTGGGTTGCCTCCTGCTATATTGGACCCAAGTGTTCTGGATTAGAGAGTTGGGACCGGTCCAATTGTAACACCTTAATCCGGCTTGTGCACAAACAATGCCCAGTTTGCCAGGACTTTGGTTACATGCCCATGGCAAGCGAAGCTGTTATAGGAAAGTTATGGCAAGCAGATATAATGATAAAGATAACTAAAAGAAAACGCGTTTGCCGCTAAGACTAAAAGTGAATAAAGGGCAGTGGCGAGAAATGCCCTGTTTGTAAAGTAGCAGAAATAAATGGGAAGGAAACAGTATTGAACTTATTTTGAATCAAAGAAGGAGATGTCAGTCTGCCGTGCCAAGTCAAGTCACAGGGCCGAAGTCGAGAAGGGAACCATTTCCTCAATGCGAATAATCTCCCACAACAGGAAATTAATTGCTTTGAGGGAGCGGGCCTAAATGACTTGTGCCCAAAAGAATCTTTTCGCTCTTGACAGAGAGCATAGGCTTTTGAGGGAGAAAGGAAATTAACCTATTGGTGCATGCCTGCCATTCTATGCTCTCTCTATTTTATTTCGTTACTTCTAATTCTTTTTCTTTTCCTCTCTTCTTTTCTTAGCATTTGCTTATTTTGTTGCAATTTTCTCCTAGAGGTTACTGTTATTGTTATTGTGTTAGCGTTCTCCCCTCCTATGCACGGCAAGGGTCCCTTATATAATACCTACCGTGATCATATTTTACTATTTTAGCCTTTAACTACCTTTGTCTGGTCTGGGTGTCCTTGCTGACCACCTACTGGTTTGTCAATCGCCCAACCACCGTCACTTACCTATGTAGGCTGTGCCACCAGACAAAGAAGACTATTTTGTTTGTTTGCTTGCCAAGGCACTCTTTCCTGCTGTGGTGTGGGTGCTCTTTCTCTTCCTATTCCTTATGGCATGCACCTAGTGGTTCCAACTTATCCTTACTTATTTTGGGTGGTATGTCATTCCAGCAGAATATTTCCACCAAAAAAGCCCGAGTAGGAATCCTAGAATAGGTTTTCCCCTCTCCCCACCGCCAGACCATACCTTCTTACCTCTAACCCATGACCTCACCACTTCCCGTATTGGCTAGGTATAGGCTAGTAATGTTTGGGCCTTGCGCGTGCTTTACCTCTGAGTATGTCCAAAACCTACTTGTTGCTCATACACTCGCCATGGTCTAGAGGTTCATCTGCTCATTCTGCCATCCATCCTTGGCTTCTTATGGTGTGGGTTATCTTCTGATTTTTCCTCCTTTTATGGCTTCCTCCCTTAAGGCCAAACTTTGTTTGATCATGGGCTTTTCCTCTTTCAGCCTATTCTTTTGCTCTTTTCTGCAGTCTCTACTATTCCTGCCGTAATGTTATTTGACCCAAGCCTGCTGGGCCTCTTTAGGCTTGCCGCTTATCCCTCTCACAATGATTCAGTAAGGTCATTGGGCCTTTTGATTACATTGCTCGCGGGCTCCCATTTCTCATTCGTTTCCTTTTGGGCATTCTTGGCCCATTTACTCTCCTTGAGCATCCTCGACCCTTTCTAACTCTGTGTCCCCAAGGGCTTTTACCAACTTCTTTGGGCTTCCCTGGCCCAATTACTTTATCCTTCATCCTTAGGGCTCATAGGTTTTCCATCAACCCCTTACTTTCTTTACTTGCATTGTTTCGGGTCTGCTGTGGCCTATTCTTACTTTCCTATATCACATACTTCCCATAGGTTTGTTAATTCTCTCTTTTCGAGCTCTGTTAGGCCCGCTTGCTTCCTCAAGGCACATTTGTTTGCTTTATGGCCTCATGATCCATTATTCCTGCCGCTTAGGCTTAATGGCTTTTCTAACCAATTACTAGTTCATTTCTGCCCATGTTGCTGGGCTTCTTCCTTCTACTAGGCTTCCTAAAATGAGCATCAACAACATGCAAAGGTGCTGTGTGGGAGTTTTGGAAAAGAGAATTAGGGTTTTAGAGAAGATGAAGGCCAAAAAATCACTCTCTCTAGCTAGGGTTTTGATTGGAGGCATAAGATAAGTATTTATATGTTAAAATTAGGGTTTTCATACTTTTTAATGATCTTTGGACATTCTCAAGGGTCCTTGGGCTTGCCCACATAAGAGCATTATGATTTGGGTCCTTAAAATAAAATTTTAAAACCCAGAAAATCTGACTACCAAGTTGGCCCAACTTCAAATAGTCATAAATCACTTAATATGAGTCCAAATTATGCAAAATTTGTGTTCAAATTGAAGCCTAGGATGTCTGCTTTCCAATGAAATAAACCCCACTCAAAACTTCTATGTGCATCAAAATTTATGGTCAAAACGGTAAGCAAAAGTCATTTTTCAATATTGAATTCAAAGCGATTTGAACACTTTTGAGTTGTAATTATTTCCAAAAAATTGAACTCTTTAATTACCCTTGGTTGACATATGTCAACCTCATCATTGGGTTAGAAAACCAAAATTTATTAACGGGTACAAAATGCGGTGTCGATAGCCCCCCCTCTCCATAAGCCTATTCCCTCAATCCGGCGACAGAAATGGAGTGGTAGTACAGATGCAATGGGTGCTGGTAAGAGGAGAAAGGTGTTGCGAAATCTCATTTGGAGAAAGCATTCCAGAATATAGCTAGAGCTGAATTGGACAATAGAATTGGTAGGATGTTTTATACTGGTGGGCTTCCATTTCACTTTACAAGGAACCCAAATTATCATAATTCCTATGCATATGCTGCTACCCATAACATTCCAAGTTATGTTCCTCCTGGATACAATGTCTTGAGAACAACACTTTTGAGAAAAGAAAGAGCTAATGTTGAAAGACTTTTGAAACCAATTAAGGGCTCTTGGCTTGCAAATGGTGTAAGTATAGTTTCTGATGGATGGTCAAATCCACAAAGGTGGCCTCTTATTAATATTATGGCTGCATCAGATTGGGGTCCAATGTTTATAAAGGCAATTGATGGGTCAAGTGAGTACAAAGACAAACATTTTATTGTTGGGTTGTTGAACGATGCTATAAAAGAGATTGAACATGAAAAAGTTGTCCAAGTCATCACTGATAATTTTAATGTGATGAGGGCTGCTGGGCTCTTATTGAAGGTGAGTATCCCAAAATATTTTGGACACCATGTATTGTCCCCACTCTCAATCTAGCTTTAAAGAATATTTGTGCAGCAAAAAACACTGAAAAAAATGAAGTTACATATAAGGAATGTAGTTGGATTACACGTATTGCTGATGATGCATCATTCATACATGTTTTTATCATGAACCATTCAATGAGGTTAGTAATGTTTAATGAATTTTGTCCTTTAAAATTGCTCCAAGTTGATAAAACTAGATTTGCTTCGGTTATTTTTATACTGAAAAGGTTGAAGTTGATAAAAAATGCCTTCGTGCCATGGCTGTTAGTGACCAATCGGCTTCTTATAGGGAGGATGATGTTGGAAAAGCTCAAAAAGTGAAAGATTTGATTCTAAGTGATCATTGGTGAGATGTTGTTAATTATATCATTGAATTCACAGCACCTAATTATGATATGCTACGAGAAGCTAACATAAATAGACCTTGTCTTCATCTTATGTATGAAATGTGGGATTCAATGATAGAAAATGTGAAGGCAATAATATATCGACATGAAGGCTTGGAAGCAAATGAGCATAGCTCATTTTTTAATGTGGTGTATGATATACTCATTGATCAATGGACTAAAAATTCTACACCACTACATTACTTGGCTCATTCCTTAAATCATAAGTAAGTACTTTCATTTTCTATTTTCCTTAATTCTCCCTTCTAGTATAACACACATTTCATCATCTACTTTTTTTTTTTTTTTTAACTAGGTATTACTCCATTAAATGGCTTTCGGAGAATCTAAATCGCCTCCCTCCACATCAAGATCATGAAATTTCTGTAGAAAGGAGCAAGATTTTGAAGCGATACTTTGAAGATGAGAATGAATTAAGGATGGTGAAAGTTGAGTTTGCTACATTTTCAGGAGAGTGGTTTCCTTCACCAGATGCCTTGACAAATAGGTAGCTCTTACGACCTTTGGTTTGGTGGCAATACCATGGCTCTTCTTTACCAATGCTTCAAACTCTTGAATTTAAACTTCTTGGATAATCTTGTTCATCCTCATGTGCTGAGAGGAATTGGAGCACATAAAAATTCATTCATTCCTTAAAAAGAAACAAAATGGCTCCTGCACATGCTGAGGATTTGGTATTTATGCATTCTAATATTCAACTCTTGTCAAGGCGCCATGAGGAGTACGTAAATACAGCAACAAAGATGTGGGATATTGTAGGAGACTCTTGGAATAAGAGTGAAATACATGGAGGAGCCGAAATTCTTGAGAATGCTACCCTTACACTTGATGAGCTAGAGTTGGAGGCCATGGTTATTAGGAATGCTAGTTGTAGTATTACTGCTAGTGAAAGTGAAGTTCAAAGTGAAGCGATAGATCTTGCAAATGATGATGAAGGTTTTATTTGATTGTTTTGAATACTTATCTTTTATTTTGTTTTTGTTTCAAATATGTGGGTTGTATTCTAATTTCTAAACATCATAGAATGGTTATTGTTAGGTTCTAAGAATTAGGAACTAATGTATTAGAACTTCAATTTGTAATGTTGGCAAACCATGATCAAAACAATGTTTAGTCTTGCGTTAGACTTGCTCAAAGTATGTCTCTTCATGTAAAGTTGGAATCGAGTTTTATGCAGAATTCACTGTGCACTTTCTGCCTGACTCGATCGATCGAAAATTAGACTCGATCGATCGAAAGTCGTTCAGATTGTTTTTTCTGCAGAATTTTCCAACTCAACCCTAGCCCATTTAATGTATAGGATTTTATGTTTTGCCCTAAGTATATAAGGGAAAACCCTAGCCACGTTTTTAGAGTTCTGTTTCTCAGAGATCTGTTTTTCAGAGTTCTGTTTTGCTGTGTTTGTGAATCTCATTGTGAGATCTAGAGGTGTTTGCCTTCACATACACTTAGGCTTTCCAAACTCAAGACTCATGTCAAGAGCTTGGTAAATCAAACAATTGCAGAATCAAAGATCTTAAAGAAATACAAGCAAGTGCGCTTGTGGATTGCTGAAGAATTCAAGAAAGAAGGAGTCCGTAGATCTCGGAGCTGTCACGTGGTCGTGGTAGTAAGTTTCCTACACTTGGGTAGCAATAGTATGTTAGTGGTCTAAGTCTTATTGTGTAAACTTCGATTCTTTCATAGTGGATTCAGTTTTACCTTGAGGATAGCTAGGTTAAATCCTCCCCAGGTTTTTTACCGGTTTGGTTTTCCTGGGTCATCAGATCTTTGCGTTCTTTAATTTCCGCTGCTTTACTGTTTTTGATTATTTGTGTTAACCTAGATTTAATTAAATTACCTAAGTTAATCACTTGGCTAATTCTCTAGGTTAATCTGTTTGGGTTTAAGGGGTCTAAACGAACTGACAGTTATGTATACAGTATTCACTTTATTATCTACTATTGCTCTTAAATTGGTATATGTTTACCATTATATGAAAAAATATGCTTCGCAATATATAGAAAATATAAATAAAAATATTTTTAATAATTTATTAATAAATGTATCCCGCCCCACGCAAACCCTATTTTTTCAAAAATTGCCAAGTCCCGCACCCGCACTTGAACCCGAATCCGCACCTATGCTTTATAGGTGAGAAGAGAAAATCAAGGAGAGAGTGAGAGATGAAAGGGAATCAAAGACCACCCATGGCCACAGTAAAACCGAGAGAGTGAGAAAGGAGAGAAAATTAGAGAGAGAGTGAGAGGAAGAGAGAACAAAAAAGAGGAAAATGAGAAAGTGAGAGGTTTGAGAGATGTTGGCTAAGACAGAAAGAGTTAGGGAAGAAAATAGTTTTTTTAATCAAAGGAGGAGAGATTTATAATAAAATATTAGTTTTTATTTTTAACTTTGTGCTACAGTAAGCTGTCAAAGATGGCAACTTACAGTAGCTAAGTTGTTATTTTTTTTAGCTATAGCATCTTTTTTGTGAGCCACATTTTAGTGCTTTAGTTGTTAAAATAACATTTTAGTATTTATACCATCCTTGATGTGTATGCTCTAAACAGTGTTGTTTAGCAAAAAAAAAATAAAAATAAAAATAACTACCAGTGTTCTTTGTTCTTTAAATCCTAAGTAGTTCTAGGACCATTGCTTCACAACTTTTTGTCACAATTATGATGTGTTTGACTTTAATTTGTTTTCTATCACATACGTATGGACCCATTATTTTTTCTCCACTGTCCACATTCTGCTACATCACAATTGTAACAAAAAAGTTGTGAAATAAGTTGTGGTACTAGTTTTTCTTTTAAATCCTACTACTGGATAGGTTAATAGAGTGGTTCTAAGATCACAAATTATTCCACAATTTTTTTTCACAACTTTGTCGTGACAGATTGAAAGTGGTTGCTTATCACTTAAATGTGGATCCATAGTTTTTTCGCAATCACTCACACTCTATTACTTACAGTTGCGGTAAAGAAATTGTATAATAGTTTGTGGTACTAGATTTATTTATTTTTTTGGGGTTATCTAGAAGGGCAATAATAAAAAAGTTGTTTTCACTATTAAATCACCATTCCATCTATCTCAAATTAGATGGGGAAAAACATGTAGGCAATACGGAAGAGGTTGAAAATGCATCTCTGGAGGGCTGCCATGGATTTACTTCCCATAAAGGAGGAGATTAGACCAGCCTGGAGGCATCGAAGATTGCAAAAGAACCAAAATTACACCCTATTTCAAAAATATATTATTACAAAGGGTACTCAGTAGTGTGGTTTTGCTCAAGAAGAGTCTTTTAAATTGAAGCAATACATGTAAACTCTCTTAAACAGCTGATAATGAATTTGATAGCTCGATCACAGGAGGTGCTTGATGGAATCATCACACTTCCAACTAGGTGGGCATCATGCTCAAAACTTGAAACATCTATATGCTTTAATTTGAGTTTGTAGGGAATTTGTTTATAGTAAAATTATATTACCGCTCACTAGTGCATGATACAAGGTAAAAACTAAAAAGGGGAAGAGTCTTGAAAGAAGGCATATGTAAAGCAGTTGAGAAGCAAGGGAAATCTAAAACAATTGCTTATTACATGATAATAACTAGTAAGACATTAATTGAGAAGGCAATTATAATACTTTAAAATTTGAAAACTAAAGGGATTTGCGTACAATTAGGCAATCACTCCAAAAATCAGGAAGAGCTCCACATTGCATCATGAAAATTGTCCTAAGGATTGAGGTCGTGAATACCTGTGTCCAGTGAAAACTGACAGTTATTGTCAGAATGTAAGTATAAATAAAGACTACATCTATATGAGCAGACAAAATTCATGTCAAGGTCTTAGATGGATTGGTTTGATAAATGGTGGAAATTGTTGTGAATGTATAGAGGGAATATGACCTCCAGAAATTAGAAAGGGTAGAGTAAGAGAATTAAGATATTACAGTAAGGAATGAGAGTCTTATTTGTTAAGTCTTTAATTACAATGCCAGTTACCTTTTATACTTAAGGCTACTCAAGTACAAGGCAATTGACTGCTGTCAATTAACCTAACTAACTTCTGACTAACTACTAAAAACTTCTTACTTCTGGCTACCTAACAGTTCACTAAAGCTTGCTAAGTAGTCACATGTAGAATTGAATTGATACATGTGCACATTACTAATTAGTTATAGATATACACAAGCTATCACAACCATCAGCTACCATCTAACAATATGCACACGCCAAATACATAGACCTCTCACAACCTTTGCCACTGCTAACTCTCCACTGCTGTTGCATCACTATATTACTGAGGCACCGGCACTTGCACTACAGCACAACACCAATACTAGCATCACAACAGCATGAATGATACATAGCAGTAAAACATAGCTGCTATATCATAGCAACATACTAAACTAGCAAGAGAGCACCACCCTAAGCAAGGCATAACAAGGCAGGGTCCTAACATTCCTTCCCCTTTCAAAAAACCTTGCTCACAAGGTGTATAGAAACTACAGTTGAAGTTGATGTAGGTTTTCCTAAGTAGCATCTTCCTTGGATCTGCCATGCCATTGAACTAATACCTTAGTTACGTTTCTCAATGCAGTAGAACAACGGGTTATGGGGTCAAGGTACTTGGTGGTCTACTAGAGCCCAGAGTAGGTAGTGTAGTGACATGTTGGCCCAACTTGGCCTTTTGGGAAGACACATGGAACACACTGGATGCACTGAGAAGTCTTCTGACAAGTCCAATTTGTAAGAGACCTCACCAATCCTTTGGGCTACCTAGAATGGCCCTAAAGGACTTCTGCTTTAGGATTTTAGGCTGAAGGACTTCTTATTATATTGTTGGAGCCTAAGATAAACCCAATCACCCACCGCAAAAATCTTTTTTACCCTATGCTTTTCAGCTTACCATTTCATCCTTATTTTTGGAAACAATTCTAGATACTAAGAGCCTGTTTGAATTGAGCATCATCTATTCATAACTCATAACTCAAACTTAAATTCCATAACTCATTTTTCTAACCCTATTTTTTCTCTCACTCAATCTAAAACTTGTTTGGTTTCAAATCTTGGTCCCTATAACTCAAAATTTTACTTAGGCTCCGTTCATTTGGAGTGAAAACAGGGAGGATGGAAAACAAAGGAAGGAAAATAGGATAAAAAATACTGTTTTCCACTGTTCGTTTAGGGAATGAAAATAGAAAGGATGGAAAACTCGAGAGAAAGTTTTTTCTCCGGGCCCACATTTTTTTCCTTCCAAATTGAAAGGAAAATCTGGAGAGAAAAGTTCTATAGTAGCACTTTTACAAAAATGCCTTCTTCCTACTTATATTTTTTTCAACGTTCTTTTTTTTTTTTTTTTTTTTTTTTACAATGTGACCTAAAGAACGTGTTTTTTTTTTTTTTTTTTTGCTTCAACGTGACCTCTTGAACCTTTTTTTTTTTTTTTCTCTTCAACGTGATGAACGTTCTTTTTTTTTTTTTTTTTCTTTTCTTTTCTTTCCTTTCTTCAACGTGACCTCCTGAACGTTTGGGTTTTTTTTTTTTTTTTTCAACGTGATGAACGTGAACAACCTGATGAACATTGTTCTTCAACGTGATGAACGTTGTTCTTTTTTTTTTTTTTTCTCAAACTTGAACGTTTTTTTTTTTTACATTATAATAATAAAAATAATAATATAAATTTATATATATGATGTGATAAATTTTATATTATTTAATGAGTATAAATAAATCTATTTCTTACATATTATGTAACAAGGGTATAATAATCAATTTATATAAATTACATTTTCCATCATTCTCTTTTTCTCTCAAATCGAACAAAAGGGTTTTCCACTCTCTCACTTTTCCACCCTTCCAACCGAACACATAAGAGGGAAAACTAAATATTTTCCATCCTCCCACTTTTTCATCCTCCCACAATTTTCCATCTTCTCACTTTTCCACTCCTCTAACTGAACGGACCCTTAAATAGTGGGACCCATTTACTGCACTGGGTCAAAACGGTCCAATACCTACCTGCGTGGATTTCTTCGGTCAGCTCATGTCTTCGGCTGGACAACTTCTCAACTTCGGATGCACCAGATTTTTCATAGGAATAGAAGTGAGAGGAGGGAGAGAGAAGATAGAACAGTAAAGTGAAAGAGATTATGGGTGTGTGATGCTATGACTCCTATGAGAGTGAAGAAGAGAGTGTGTCTAAAAAGAAAAAGGAATGAAACAAAGAAAAATAGCACAGCCAACAATCTCATTTGCTCTAACATGATAATACATTGATGTGAGCCCCAACATTGCACCATAATAACAATATTGCCATTGAAACTCAAATCTCATAACTTGAAAACACCAAAATGTTGTTCCCAATTTTAATCACTTAAACTCAAATTTTTGAGTCTTGAGTTATGTTCTCATAACATAAGTTATATAACTCAAGACACGAGTTATATAACTCAAATTTTTGAGTTTTGAGTTATAAGAACATAACTCAAGAACTTGTCCAGACATGCATTTTTTCAATGATACACTAATACTCCAATTGCAAACTTGAACATAACCACGAAAGAGTACAAACATCACTTCAATTATCCTAATCGGTCATGCATCTCGTGTCTTATTCTCTTTTGAAAGGGAGGAGCAGTGAGGGAGAAGAGAATGCTCATTGCATGCAACAAACAATCTCAATTTTCAAGGAAAGGAAAGAGGGAGAAAAGAGTTTGTTATTATTAGACTTTTTTTATGGGTAATTTACACACATATGACATAACAAGTAAACTTGAACTCATGACTTCACTCTCCCCTAGGCCCTAGCACTTACATGGGGAGGAGCTCGTTGATTTTTATCATTATTATTTGGTGAATGAGAGAGAGTTGGTTACAGTTACAAAACATGCAGTAAAATAATGAAGAAAATTTGCAAATATTGACATATAAGCAAATTTAGAATTTCAACAATCAAAAAGCCAAAAGCAATTTTTTTTTTTTTTTATAGGAACCAAAAGCAATTGTTAACTTCGTTCCATTCATAGACTTATCTTAGGATTAAGTTACCATCGTAGATAAGGAGTTGATAAAAGCTAAAAGTTTAAATACAAATACAATATAAACGCTTAAAATACCGCCATTTCGTAGCTTTCAAAAAATATTTTACCTACATCTGATTTTGGAAATTATACCATTGTACACATACTCACCGACTCATGTTGAACAAAATGGTAATTTTCCTCCGTGGCTTACAATTTAAGCATTCGTTTGGATAAGTGGATAAGTGAGCGCTTGGGAAGCGCAGACCACGTAAGAGGCAAAATTTTAAGCCAATCATAAAATGTCACATCAAAGTATAGTGACAAAATTTAAATTAATTTGTCATTAAATTAACTAAATCAAATGATGACATGTGTCATCTAAATGGATATTACGTTGGCATATTAAAATTTGCCACGTGTCACTTGGCCCACAAAATAAAGATAAATTTCCTATTCAAAATTTATGGATAATTATCTTTATAAATAAATAAAATAAAGATAAATTTTCTATTCAAAATTGATAGATAATTATCTTTGAGATAATTATTTATCTTTATTGATTATTATCTTTATCAAAATATGATATTTATCAAAATAGATAAATAGAGATAATTATCTCTAAGAAGAATTTGGGCCAATCAAAAGTCTACTACATACTTTCAAGTATATCAATTTGAAGTGGAGCTCATCCTCTAAAATCAATATAAATAGAGGACATCCCCTCTCATTTTGGGGGGAAATTTTCAAGAGGCCCAAGCTCTGGAGAAATTCTATCTCAAGAATCTTTGAAGAACTTGAAGCATCTTTGAAGAACTTGAAGAACATTCAAAGGGCTTGAAGAACTTGAAGGACAACAAATCTCTAACAAGCTCAAGGCTAGAGATTCGTTGTGAAGACTGTTCAATTCATTTTCCAACCAAAGTCATGAAGATCTCTTGTTCGAGTTCTTTGAAGTTCTATTGGAATTAAGCTAAAAAGCCTCCATAAACTTCAACAAACTCAAATCTCTGAAGCTCAACGGATCAAGCCTCTAAAGCCCGAAGAACTTCAACCTAAAAGCTTTCACATTCGAAGACTTGAAGAACAATAAATCTTTAACAAGCTCAAACCTAGAAATTTGTTGTGAAAACCGTTCAATCTATCTTCCAACCAAAGTCAAGAAGATTTCTTGTTCGAGTCAAGTTCAAAGAAGACAGAATCAGAGAGTATTCTTTTGTAAAAAAATTGAAATAGAAATTTTACTCATTGTTTATCAATACAAATTTATATTTACAAACCATATTTCTTTTCAATTGTTTGATTTTCTGCAATTGAGAAAATTTGTGTTTACACACTGTCTTTCTTTTTTTGTTTTTTTTTTTTTTTAAGTAGTGCCTAGTACACTGTTCATAAGACATAAACAGTACACCAAAACATATAATCAGTAAAAAAAGAGTAAACAGTAATTTTTATTATTTTTTTATTATTTTCAGTTTTTAATAAAATAAACAATATCCAAACCAACCCTAATAATAAAAATTTAAAATTATTTTATTATTTAACTTATTTTATTTTTGATACTATTGATGAGCTTACTACACTTTTTGATACTATTTCAACTAATTTTTACTTTTATTTACAATACTTTCAGCAATAAGTTTTTAATTTCAACAAAATATACGATATTCAACCAAAGCCCACACACAAAAGACTTATTAAGAAAATAAAAATCAAGCCCCACAACTATGACGAATACGAAGCAATTACAGCATTACTAAAATTCCCTCAGATTTGCCATAGACACCAATAATTAAGTTCTGCCTCTCAACCTTCAGCTTTCTAAAGAGTTGTTTCTGTTCCCAAAAAAGGAAGAGTATTGTTCCTCTACCACACAATGGTAGCACCATTCACCAACAACACAGAATAAGAGCGTACAACTAGCAAGGCAGAATAAGATACTGCAAGAGTTCCTAGTTCAAATAACAAATAAGAGAAGTGCTTAACGCACCATTTGTCTCTTTCAACAAATATTATTAACAGAAATCTTTAACCCAAAATGGAGTACCATATCACCATCATCACAAACATAAAATTACGACAATAGGTGCAAAGTTTCCAATGGAAGGCAAAGCAAGGAAAGTGTTTAGGCATTCAACATAGAACCAGAGTTCTTCCTGCACTCAGACAGCAAATCCATGTAGAACTGACATTTGCTGATGTCATTGCCATAGCTGTTCAAGCACTACAAGAAAACAAAGCAAGCAAATCATTACTAACAAATTCATTTTTCCACTTCAGAAAGTTGCTATCCAAATCCAAATAGATATCAAAATAATGATTTAAAACCATAGTGAGGTACAAAAAGAAAGTACAGAAGGTAAAACTGTTATCAAGTTCAGAAATTAGCTTTTCACTTCTGGAATTCTCAATATCATACAATCGACTGCCATGTTAAGAAAATTTTACTTAGATGACAGGACACACCCCAGTAAGCAGAAAATGTTCTTAATCAAGTCAGAAGTAATGCATGAATTGAAGTGTAAAAAACCTAAAAAAAACTATATACGGGTACTTTTTAAGTCTTGTTCAGCAGAAGGCGGTATTTGGTGTTAATGGGATATATAACATCTATCTCTATGGGGGAGGGTCCCACAAATTTTGGGTCCACTCATGTGAGAGAAATGTTAAGGAATAACTTTAATCTATCTATAAAGATACAAGCAGATAACATTAGTAAGCAAATGATAGAGTATAATTCATACATCCTGGAATGCCCTGGAGTGAATGTTGCATGCATCAGAGCCACCAAGACTGTTTGCAGTGGGAGCTGGGGCACCAGCAGCCTCAGAGGCCACAGTTTCATGTTGAATAGTGCGAGGACCCATCACTGCATCCACAGCCCTGTGAGCCATTGCACTTCCAGTACCAAAGGCCATACCTGCAATAACAGAGAAATGATTTAGCCTATTTCCAATATTTTTAAGTTAAATGAATCATGACCAAGCAACAATAAGCATAATGAAATAATCCACATCCTAAGATTAGATTATAGTCTTCCTTCACATACCCTGAGCTATGGTTGAACCAATGCCTCCAAGCATGGATCCACCACTGCTGGCCTGAACAGGAGCTGGAGGAGGAGCATGGCTAACTGCATCAAAATAAATATTAGAACCCAAGACAAATTAGACAAGGAAGAAACCATATACAAGCAACCAACTTAAGGTGGTCAAACCAAAATATTATTCCTATGTTTGAACAAGATACACACATACGTAATAATAAATACAATAACACAAACAAGACACACGAAAGAAAAGACTCCTAATTACTGCATACATAGTGTACAGAAACATTACCTGGCTTAGGAGGGGGGTTTCTCATTGCTGCAGGACGAGGGGCTGCACGAGCAGATCTTCCTGCAGGTACAAATCAAACAGGATCTCATTAACCCATCAAAGTAGATAAGAGATAAAGACATTGAAGATTTTTTTGTTACTTGGTAATTACAAACGCATCCAATAGGTCTTATTGCCGTGACCCTAACCTCTACCTTGTTTTTATAAGGAGAGGAGATATCATTTAAGCTAGAGCTCATTGGCAAACACTAAGGCCTAGAAATTAAAACCCAAACAAAGTAATACCACATACATAACCACATTCACCCCTCTAAATACTGCAAAGCCACCACCACCAGCAACATAGAGCAACATAGCAAAGCAAGTTTCACAAACCTTAACCATTTTCAGGTCAGCAAAGAAAATTGAAAAGACTTATGTTTCAAACCAGATCTGACGACACAGGCACACGACATTAAACCATTCAAGTTTCAATTTTAAATCACCACTTTGTCAGGGTTTTATGGTTAACTCACTCGAATGGAATTTCACATAATGGAATAAAATCAACACGACCTAGAAAGCACCCAATCAGACGACGAATTCAACACTGACACTCAAAATGCTCTCATACCCACATTGCTTCATAAGCTATTTATCATATTATTAACGTATTCAGATCCATGCCCATATATCTAGACACCAAATCAATGCCCCCAAACACTAAAAACCCAAGCTTCAACCTCAATACAAACTCATTTCCAGAAATGCAAAAATTACACTGAAACAATAAAAACACAAAATCAAAACCACACCCCTTCATTTATCAACAGAGCTAAACACACTTTAGCAAACCCAAAATCTCAAATTCCCAATATCTGGGAAAAGAGGGGGGGAATCCCAAATATGTAAGTCAACGTTTGAACCAAACTTAACTCATGCCCAAGCTAAGCATTTTCATTTCATAAACAAATAACCTAAGAAGTTTCAATTTTTATTATCTTGCCCTTAATTTTCTCAGCTAACAAACAAGACCGTGACTGAAACCCTAGAATTGAAACAGAGAAATAGAAAGCTCAAACTGAATCAAAACAGCTTCGAAAGAAAAACACACAGATCTGAAGAAAAGGAAAAAGAAGACTGACCTCCGGAGCTACGGCGAGCCATGGATTACGATAAGACGGCGTATTGATCGAAAAAAGATGATTCTAGAAACGAGCAGAGAGAGAGAGAGAGGCAGATAGAGAATGAAGTTTGCTTGCGAATCGCAAAACCCTGGAAATTTTGTTGGAATATTTATAGCGGAAGGGAAAGGATGGGTGACCCAGTCGAGTCGGGTCAGGCTCCTGTTAGGTTACGACGTGGCATCACGTGATTGGTTTTGGAGTGGTCCTTTCACGTGTGGCGTTACGGTGATGGATCCACAATGTGACGTATGCGCTATCGAAAACTTGGTAATCTGCCTAAAATTTTGTTGAAGCTTTTTTTTTTTTTTTTTTTTTGGGTTAGGATATACCATAAATAAGGGAAAAGGATATTCCACACACACACACACAGATATATATATATATATATATATATATATATATTAGTTTTATCACACGCGTTTTATGTGCGTGCGATAAGAGATTTTTTGTGAGAAAAAAAATCTATGTTTTTATTTTATATATATAATTTTTATTTGATAATATAAATTATAAGTAGATAAAGTAATTTAAAAATTAACAGGAAAGTGACTCTATTTTTTAACAAAAAAAAATAAAGATCTCAAATAGGAAAAACCCCTTAAATAGTATATATATATATATATATATGAGAAAGCTTTATCACACGTGCTTTGTGTGTGCAATAAGAGGTTTTTTGTGGGGGGAAAAAATCTATGTTTTATTTTATATATATAATTTTTATTTGATAATATAACTTATAAGTAGATAAAGTGATTTAAAAATTAACAAGAAAGTGATTCTATCTTTTAACAAAAAAAAATGAGGATCGCAAACAGGAAAAACTCCTTAAATAGTAGTATATATATATATATATGAGAAATGATATGTTCATAATATTTTCACAACATTTTTACAACAAATTTTAAGTAGCAGGTTGTTACTGGTTGTTATTGTTGGGGCAAAAAAGTAATTTTAGTGTTAGATTCAAATTTGAATAAAAAACAACTAACCATCTATGATTTGTTATAAAAATGTTGTAAACGTAGCATCTCTCTCTCTCTCTCTCTCTCTCTCTCTCTCTCTCTCTATATATATATATATATATATATATAACCATTGGATTTAAGTAGACCCGACGGTTAAAAAAAGGCTTTTATTAATACTAATATTCTAATAGATCTCGTTTATTATTATTTAAAACATTCCATACTTATTTCTAAACTCAAAAAAATTTATACGACTCTTTCTCTCTTCACTGCATGTCTCTCTCTTTCTCTTTGCACGTTTCTCTCCCTATCTCCTATCCACGGCTCTTCCACCTCCACGGCTAAGTCGCTAGTAGCAACAACCCAAAGAAAAAAAAGAAGCCACAGCTGCGTACTAAGTGTAGACTAGTTTTATACTGAGTGTACCTAACCTTTTAAGCGAAGCTGACAAACAAATTGTTTTTTTTTTTCATATGATTAATTTACACTGCTGTGTTTGTTTCAGGTGAAAACTAGTTTAGGAAAATGGTTTACACCCTTGTGTATGTTTGGCTCCAACAGTAAATACGGTCAAACGGAATTTCATTTACACTTTGACTGTAAAAAGACCCCCTTCACCTGTAAAATTGTTTACACAGTTACTTTACCTTCAAACCATTTTACACTCTGTGCTCACTCCTCACATGCCTCACTCTCAGCACACACTCTCTCCAAAGCTCAGTTGTGACCACTCATGCATCTCGGCAATAGCACTGCTCTGGCACCACCTCACCACCGACGCGATGAAGCTCAGCTCTGACCACCCATGCCATCTGTTTCCTCCACTCAGTGGTGAGTTTTCTCCATCTTTTCTTCCCACTCAACCTCACCGCCATGCTCCACCGCTGCATGTCTTCGATCCACCACCGCCATCATCCAACCTACCCTCCTCCATGAGCTCCGATCCACATCCAAGCTACCCATTTACCCACATAACCCAATCCCTATTTCGACAAACCCATACCTACCTTGCCCAATCCACACCCACCCGATCTGGCCTTCATCGTCCTCTATCCACTTCGATCTCTCTCTTTCCCTCAATCTCTCACTCTTTCTTCCTCCTCTCACCGAGTATATCATGTATATGTTGTGAATAAATGTTTTTATTTTGATTTTTGGTTCTGTTAAGTGTATATTTTGAAATTTTCTATTATAAAATCTGTTTAGAAGTTGAGAAAATGGCTGAGAAAATGTGAAATATTTGTAGGAAAATAGTATTTTCAGAATGTTACCAAACACTGGAAATCGTTTTCCAAACTATTTTCTATTGCAGAACCAAACACCCGAATTTCATTTTCCTTACAGGAATTCATTTTCCCCTGCATTCATTTTACACTTGGAATTCGATTTATATAAAGCTAAACGCAGCCTAAAAGACCATGATAACGATATCAATAATTTTATAATCAATATAAAGTATAAATAAACAAAATAATTTTATAAATAATGTTACACTACCCAATAACTTATTAATGAATTTATATTTTGAAAATTTCACAGTTGGATTACATATTCTATATGTTCTAAACATACATGCTAATTTTCATACCAATCGGATGTTATTTACCATTCGATTCATAAATTCATCTTTTATGCATTATTTTAAACTACAAAAACTTGAATTTACTGATTGGTATAACATTGTTTAGAGTTACACCAAGTGTAACTTGAACCCAACCCATATATATATATATATATATATATATAAATGACATATGTTCAAGTTACACCTGGTATAACTTTACAAAAATTACACATTTTTTAAACCGTAAACTTTCAATAAATATAATGATTAGAAAATCACTATAATCAATGTCATCTTTAAAATTAATTGCTTTCCATATTAGCTAACCTAATTAATTTGAGAGAATATTATATTATTTTCTTTTTAACTAACTTTCTTTCTCTCTCTTAATCAATTCATCCCTAACCTTACACAAAAGCATATTCTCAACGTTCTTGGGCATGGAAATATGCACTGGATTGAAATGGTTGTCTAAACTCAGCCAATTAATTCTTCGTCCAGGCTTGCCTGCTGTACAACTGAGATCAAGCTAGGTTCAAAATTTAGTACCCAGAAGATTCATGCCTGAGCAGTTTTTTACTTGATTAGCCTTAGGGTCTAAACATGCAAGGTTAAGCCAAATGGCTTATACATACTTGTGTTCTTGTAAATACTTTCTAAAATCTATCCTCTGATTGTGAAACATGCCCAATCATTGGCGTGAAGAAGTTGTTTAGAAGAAAGTATACTTTGGTGTGAGTTGGCTTTTATTTTTTATGAACACGATCCTTGTTTCCCGAGAATATGAGATTTAACTAAATTTTATATTATCAATCTGCCTGGTTGTCGTTAGAAATTTGTGGAGAATGTTAATCAGCAATGCCATAGATGTCACACTGGTGGTGCTTAGCTATAGTTCTGACCATTGCATTGTTGCAGGATTTCTGTAATTTCAGCCTAGCATTGGAGGCATGGAGCTATTAGTGATGTAGCCCTAGGTAATTGTGAATGATAAAGGTTTGATTTTTTGCAGTTGATAATGTCGTTCAATATAAATTTGGTGAAAAATCCTCAGTGTCCTTGCTCTCAAGTGGATTTAGCGATGTGACATTCAAAAGCTATAATGGGCATGTTGAGAAAGATTCCCAGCAAAAGTATTTTTAATTTTGATAAATCAAGAGAGCAATAATACAAGGGTTTTGTTTGAATATGCAGACTTGGTTTAACAATTGAAAGTCCAGCACAACTGCGTCTATGCCCAAGAAAGTTGAGAATATGCTTTTGTGTAAGGTTAGGGATGAATTGATTAGGAGAGAGAAAGAAAGTTAAAAAGAAATTAATATAATATTTTCTCAAATTAATTAGGTTAGTTAATATAGAAAGCAATTAATTTTAAAGAAGACATTGATTATAGTGATTTTTTAACCATTAAATTTCTTAGAAATCTACTGTTTAAAAAATGTGTAATTTTAGTAGAATTACGCCATGTGTAATTTGAACCTATCTCTGTATAAAGCAAAATTAAATTGAGACAATGCCAGCAGAGGGAGGTAAACAAAAGGGCCTGGTGCTCTCATGGACCTAGTTACAAAAAGGAGTTCCAAGCCCAATAAGAGCTCTATTTAAGAACAAGAAGTTGGTAAAGCTAATATAAATAGGAGAAATGTTAACAAATGTATTAAGGGTATTAATTTAAGAATTATTTAAGAAAAATTTTATGAAAAAATGATTAAGTAATTTTTTTTTTTTTGCAACGTTCTATATTTTTTATAAAAATAGTATCAAAACTTTCTTAAAAGCATCCACATTGATGGTGCTAAATAGCTATATTGCTATTTTTAGCACCACCAATACTTAAAAAGCATGCTGCAATGGTGGTGTCATAGCTAACATTTTTTAGCTTCTTGCTGCAGTGTACAGCTATAAATGACTGTGCACTGTAGCTCAAAGCTAAACTCAAATATTATTTTTTATTCCAACTCTCATTAAAATAATATTTTTTTTATTTCTTTTTTCTATTTCTTTTATTCCTTTGCCGTTTCACACTCTCTTTCTCAAAAACAAAACTCTCACCTCTCTCTCATCCTCCTCAAACTCTCAACTCCGATTCATCCATCATCCTTACCCATCATCCTCATCGCCACCGCCACTAAAGCTCACGCACCATTGCCGAAGCTCACGCACCATCGCCGACCCGATTTATCATTCTCCATCCCATTCTCGAAGCCCAACTCCATTCATCCATCATCCTCACCGTCAACCCGATTCATCATCGCCGACTTCATTCATCATCCTCCTCACCTATCTTTGAAGCCCAACTCCGTTCATCTCCATTGCCGACCCACGCAGGCCACGCCTTATCGCCGTTTTTGTGTGTGTTTGTTTATGTTGTTGTTGGTTTTGCTTTGGGGTTATTGAAAAGAACCTATCTTTTTTGAAATTTCATTTGTGATTGGTGATTTTTGATGGTTAGGTTGAGGAAAAAGATTAGGGATTTGCGTTGGGATCATGCAACTCTTTTGTTTGGTTACTAAGAAAACAGAGGATGTATTAATAATTTGATTGTTAATTGAAATTGGGTTTTGCTGGGTAAAATGGTATCTTTCCTGCATTTTTTGATCAGCTTGAGACTGAATTGAGGAAAATATTGTAAAGAGATAGATTATTGTGCTTATTATTTTTTCAGCTTGTAAATGTTTGTTTGGGTTCTGTGTGCAGAAAGGTTTATATTTTGTTGTTTCTATATATGCATGTGATGTTGGCAGAGGCAGAGGCAAAGGCAAAGGCGGTGGCGGCGGCGGTGGCAGTGACGGGGCAGTTGTGGTTGCGGTGGTTGTAATTGTTGTTTATTGTAGGGGATGAATATTATTTTATTGTATTGTTTATATTATTTTATTGTGTTGAAAGCTAAAATAAAACCACTGATACTGGATGTTTTGTAAAGTAAGAAGATAAAATAGATAAAGTAATTTTTTGTGGTGTCAAATAGCTAAAATTATAGCTCTATCAATGTGAATGCTTTAATATGATTTATTAACAATTTTTTTTAAGGGTAGCCGTTAACATGAAACTAAAGAAGGAGGGGCAAGGGGCCTGACTCTCCTAGCATTTTCAATTTTTGGGTTATGACCTTAAAATCTACTTACCAAATCATCAATAATCTTACATTTAACTTCTTCTTGTTGTTTAGCCACCCCTTCTCATTTACTCTACTTTAGCATTCGTTGACACTGACAAAGTACTATCAGACCCCCTTTATATCTGACCATTGCATCGTTTTGTTACTTGTTACAGTAGTCTCTCTCTCTCTCTCTCTCTCCATCTATCTATATATATATATATATATATATATATATATAAAGCGCGAATGCGCAAACAGTAATTTTTACCGTACCTTTGGTTTGTTCAGCCCATACTGTTCATCAGGCTTTTTTTTTTTTTTTTTTTTCTTTGCCAGTTTTGTTTGTGCTTATTTGTCTTTTTTTTTTTAATATTTATTACTTACAAGGACATGTACAGTTACACTGACTTAACAAATTCTTACAATATTTTTACAATTATTTGACAATATGTATTGCTTATTGGCCTTTTTTCTTTTCTTTTTTTTTTTCTTTTTTCCACAGTACTCTGGTTTTGCTTGTGCTCTTTTAGTCTTTTCTTTTAAATATTTATATGTGCATACCCAACTACACGGGCACAACACATTCTTACAATATTTTCACAATTATTGAGGTGTCAATTTTTTAAAAGTCATAATAAAATAATAAAGTGAGAATTACTACCATCTAAAACTCAAAATACGTAAAAAAAAATTTTGAGATGTTAAAATTTAGTGGGAGTATTTTAGACATTATACAACAAATATTTTAAGAATCATAAGCTTTTGTTAGAGTTTAATAGAGAGAATAACAATAAGACATATTTGCTATTTTCCAAAATATTAAGGGAACATTTTTTGATTTTAAAGTTTAAGGAGTAATGCTATGTCCACTACATTTTTCACAATAATTTCACAATAAATTTTATGTGACAAGGTATTTTTTATGGATAAATAAGTGATATCAGTAGTGAGCCAAATTTAAAACTAATAACAACTTGTCATTTAGAATTTGTTCTAAAAATATTATGAATGTAGCATTTTTCTAAAAAAAAAAAAAAATCTATTTGGATCCCAAAAATGAAGGTATTGTGAAAATGTAGTGATATTTTGTTGTATTCTTAGACTTTTTTTTTAGTATAGTCAAATTAGGTGAGCCAAAATTCATAGTTTCACATACAATTTTCTTGTGTTATTTTTTTTTTAATGCATAATTTTAAAACCAGTAATAATTTTTCACCAAAGAATTGCTATGAAAATGTTGTGGACGTTAATATCGAATTGAGGCCTACCACAACTGGAAATAAAAAATATTGTGAAAATGTTGTGTTCCTAGGATTATTTTTTGTGTGACATTTTGTTGTGTTCTTAGGCTTCTTTTTTTGTTTAGTCAAATTTGGTGAGACAAAATTCATTGTTTTAGGCACAATTTTCTTCAATTGACTTTTTTTTTTTTTAATACACGGTTAAAAGTGGTTAGCCCAATTTAAAATTAGTAACAATTTACCACCTATAATTTATTATGAAAATAGTGTTAATGTAGCATTACTTTAAAATAAAATAATAAAATATAAGACCAGAACCCACCATAGTTAGAAATAAAAGGTATTGTAAAAATATCGTGACATTTTGTTGTGTTTCTAAATTTTTTCTTTTTTGGTTTAGTCAATTTATTTTCTTAACGAGGCACATATATATACAATTTTATAGGTATATTTATATATTTTTAACACTCTTAAATTAATTTATTTTCTTAATTTATTTTTAGCGTCAACCTTAAAAAAAAGTTGTTTTTCTTGTGGTTATTTTTAGCGTCAATGTGCAAAAATGTGATGCTTTTACACAACTGCGTTATGCAAGTCAAAAGGAGAGATGCAGATGCTTTACCTTTCACCAACTTTTTTCTTTTCTTTGATGAATACATACCTTTCACTAACTTTTACCAAGTGCCTAATCGATTCTCGACGTCACCTACTGCCCTTTTTTGGAAAAAGGTCCGTACGTGATCTCAAACTAAAATCATATATATAGATATATAGATATAATAATAATAATAATAATAATAATAATAATTATATAATTATAGATAGATCCAATCCCATTGTCTGAACATTTGACAAACTCATTGTAATATACTAACGATGTTAATCTCGTTTTGGAGGCTGTACCGATTTGACTAGTTAGTACCGGTTAATATCGGCATACCGTTTCGGATTTACCGTTATTTTTTAAATTTCTAAATATAAATATTGTAGAGGCAATGGGCCAAAAATTCTTTACCTCTGTACACGCTAGGCCTAAAGCCCAAGCTGAGGACTAAAGCTAGTCCAAAGACGGTCAAACTTAGCATAAAAAGTCTGTGGTAAAAAGTGTAGGGGTTAAGTGTGAACTTAGTGACCCGAGAAGTTGTGCCAAGGGCAAATGTCACCTCGGATAACCAAAGCCAAGGTGAATCTTGGAGATCTGCCGTTCATTAAAACACCTCAGAAGATTCCGTCGGACTAGGTGAGTATTGTAGAAGCATATACCAGGAAAAGATCCCAAAATATCAAGGAAGAAGACTGCCACCTCCGCATTGAATGCTCTGTAGCTAACTCTCTGGCCGCATTTATGTGGAGGTGATATCTAAATAGTGATTTCCAGCCTTACAGCTACTACATAGAGACTTCTGGAAAAGCTAGATGGGACAAGTATCAACAAAAATCATCCAATGTGCACGTGGAAGGCTAAGAAAAGGAGAAGAAAGAGTATAAAATAAAGAGAGATCTAACGAAGAGGGGGATCGAAAAATAGAGAGAGAGAGAAAAACTGTAGATACGAAGAACTAAACGTGTAATCAAACTTAAAACAACATATATTATGGTTGACCTCCTCGGACATTGGCCGAAGACAACTTCCTGAAGTTAAACTCGTTTATTTCATTCTTCTTGCGATCCAAGTCCGTCTTATTGATTGTTTAATTTGAGCTAGCCTAACTTTCTTTACCTATTCACTACAAATTCATTGTTTTGGGGTCTTTTGGACTGATCTTGTGATCCAAGCCCGTTTTATTGATTGTTTAATTTGAGCTAGCTTAGCTTTCTTTACTTACTCTCTACAAATTCATTGTTTTTTGGCTTTTTGAACTGATCCATCCACTATTAGGCCGGAGATCCAAATCTATGTCCTTACAAATATATATATATATATATATATTATTACAAATATAACAGTTTACCATAAAACATTATTTCAATTTAAAACAAATTATTCATGGTTTTAGACTTTAGCATCAATTAAAAGAAAAAAAATAAAAATAAAAAGCCTAATTGTTCATTGCATACTAAGAAAACAAATAATACTAACAAATTAATACAAATAAGTTACTATTGTACCCTTACAAAAATTCAAAAATTACAAAACTAAAAAAAAAAAAGTTTTTTTTTTCTTGTACTGGCCGGTACGCTCGGTATCGGCCGGTATTTAAACCGATACGAAATGTTGGCATTTTAGTAACGGTATGATACATATTGGCCGGTACGGTAGCAGCCATCTTGATAAACACACTTGTATGCATTACCATTTTGAAGTTCTTAATCAATAGCATTATTATTGATTTTGTGTTTTAAGGCATATTGCTAAAAACATGAGTGTGTTCATGCATCTTGGTCCTTGTTTTTGGTGCATCAGGATCTGCATGGAAATTATAGATATATATATATATATATATATATATCTTCCTCATCATTTTTCCCCCTTTTTAATTGTGAGCAGAAATGGCTCTGAAATTGTTACATTTTTTTTTTTTTTGGAAATGGAAGAAAGGTATACTCCTAATCAAAAAAGTAATTTAATATTATCTGGTACAATGAAATCTTATATGTAGATGATGTTGGAGGTAAAAGAGATTCTGTGGAGACTGTGACGGTGAAAAACGTGAACGTAAAATTACTAGGTTAGCTAGAACCATAAGCTTTGAAGTTATGGCTCGCCGTAATCCGATTTCCCTGCATCCTTGCAGAGCCCCGGACCCAATGGGTATGGTATTACTATAGTCACACCTCGGTAGGATTGCCATGTTGGTTACTCCCTACCCATTTTTTGTTCATCAAAAAAAAAAAAAAAAAAAAATTTTTGATACCATGTTGAGAAAATATAGACAAAGAAAGTGACGCGAGAGAAAGAGAAAGTGAGTGACAGAATAGTATATAGATTTCTGTGTCTTTGAAATTGTACAAGAGATTGCCTTTTATAAAGTATATGTGAGTGTAGTATAAGCAATATGTGTGCGCAATAAGTAATGTGTTGTACATTTATCAAAAAAAAAAAAGTAATGTATGGTACAAGTACTAGACCTGAGCCGGTTGGGCTGGCTAGGCTACATATGGTATATACATTAACATTCTCATACAAGGTTATGAGAGGACTCTTAGAAAAACATATAAAGAGTTTTTACAAGAGTAGTAATTATATCTGGCTGAAAGATATCCACGTATGTAAGAGGCTTTAAGTTTGTTTATATATATAGTTATGATTTTTGCGATTTCATATTATTGATAGGAAAAATACTAAAGCTATTAATTATTTTACAACTGCTAATGTGGTAGGTAATTATTGGTAAGTAAAAAGGTAATATTAGTGGTGAGCACAAATAAAAAACTAGTAAAAATTTATCAAATCAATAATTTGTAAAAATGTTATAAAATAATTTATAGACGTAACAGTAAAGTTTTTGTTTTTGACTATGAATGTAGGTATAGGAATCGATCGACTTCATTAAATATCATAGTCTTCTGTGAAAGTTTTTATTTATAATTAGTACATTTCAGGCTGAAACCAAATTTCAAAGATAACATCCCACCAATCACGACGTGAACAATATATATATAACTTTCATGATTCATCATTTGCTCAATAATCCAAAATCTGCATGAAATGCGGGGCATACAATAATTGAATGTGTAAACTACATTTGAAAGGAATTAATAAAAACAGAACTGATAATTAATTTTCTAAAGTTGAGTGCCACTAAGCCTAAAATCAATGGAAAAATATATGGATCAATCTGAACAGATATGAAAGAAGGTGCGGCATTTTCCCCTTCAATTTGGTGTTTTGATGTTGAATTCCGACAATATGGACTTTATTTATTTAGTTAGCTAGTTATGTCTTTGAAAAATGAATAGTACCATTGTACTACTGTTTTTGTTAGGCCAAAGATTCCAAATATCAGGAATTTAGAATTTTGGTATGTATGTATTGTTACGGTGACGGTGAGCAGTGAGCACCAACCTTTCATTGACATAATGAATACAATTTTAATGCAAGATCTAGATGCTTTTAGTATTATTCAAATGAACATTTTGCATGACACAATTTCTTCCCTTCTTATATATATATATATATATATATATATATATTTATAGGGTCTTACTAAAATATGTCCTTAGAGTGTTTGTCAGTAAATCATTATAGAAAAATTTTTATAAGAAAACAAAAAATTGATTAACTTTTTTAACAAATTTTCAATTTCTCATAGAAAGTATTTTTAAAGAGATAATTAGTGTGTACCCTAAAAATATACATTAACTGGACCTCTCTCTCTCTCTCTCTCTCTCTCTCTCTACATATATATATATATATATATATATATATATTCATGGTAAACTTTAACATTTTGGGTCAAGATCTACGTGCTTTGACAAATTCATGCAAGTTGACTTGACAAATTATTAGCACCATCACAATCCCACATCCAAATTGCTATTTTTTAACTAATTAATTAATCTCCTTTCTTTCCCCATATATATCACCTTTTCCATTCGCATATATCATCTTCAAAGCAATATGGCTTCCAAGCTTTTCTTTCTCATAGCAATTCCTTTTTTCATTACCCTTCCCTTCTTTGCCTCTTTGTCTTGTGCAGATGGCAACTCAGTCAGTACCATTTGCATGTCCACCCCATATCCTTCTTATTGCAAATCTATACTCCCTAACCAAACCACAAATGTATATGGCTATGGCAGGTTTTCAATCCAGAGTTCATTATTGCAATCCCGTATATTTTTGAGCAAAGTAGACAGATATCTTCAAAGCCAGTCCTCTTTGTCCACCACCACAATTCGTGCTCTTGAAGATTGCCGGCTGCTAACTGAGCTGAACATAGATTTCTTATCAAGCTCCATTGAAGATGTCAATAAAACTAGTAGAACTCTTCCTGATTTGGAAGCCGACAATGTGCAAACCTTGCTCAGTGCCATTTTAACTAACCAGCAAACTTGTTTAGATGGCCTGCGAGAAGCAGATTCAGCTTCAAGTGTCACAAATGAACTCTCAGGTGCACTCTCTAATTACACTAAGCTGTGCAGTGTTTCTCTAGCTCTCTTTACCAAGGGTTGGGTGCCAAGAAACAGAACATGGAAGCCTATGAATCATGTCACATTCCGAAATGGACTCTTGCCTTTAAGGATGTCTAGTCGGAATCGTGCTGTTTATGAGACCGTGAGAAGGAGAAAACTTCTTCAGACATCCAATGAGATTTCCATTAAAGACATAGTGATCGTGAGCAAAAATGGAAGTGGAAATTTCACCACCATTAATGATGCCATCAATGCAGCTCCAAATAAAACTGCCTCTACTGATGGATACTTCTTGATCTATGTCACGGCAGGTGTTTATGAAGAGTATGTGTCCATTGCAAAGAACAAGAGGTACTTGTTGATGATTGGAGATGGTATCAATCAAACAATTATCACAGGCAACCGAAGTGTTGTTGATGGGTGGACAACCTTCAATTCCGCAACATTTGGTAAGGAAAAAAATTCAAGATCTGTTATCTTCTAACAAGCATTTTAAACATGCCCAAAAAGATCAAATGGTTTATTTTTCAACATTAATTTTATTGTAATGTAAGTCATACATTTACTAAGAAGACATGAATTTTTGTTGCTTGTTTAAGTTGGACATATAATCTAATGGGTTTCATGTCAATATTGCATTGCAGCTGTGGTTGCACCAGGTTTTGTGGCCGCGGACATAACTTTTCGTAACACAGCTGGTGCAATTAAGCACCAGGCAGTGGCAGTTCGGAATGGGGCTGATTTGTCCACATTTTATAGGTGCAGCTTTGAAGGGTACCAAGACACTTTGTATGCACATTCTCAGAGGCAATTCTATAGAGAGTGTGATATATACGGTACAGTAGATTTCATATTTGGTAATGCTGCAGCTCTTTTCCAGAATTGCAACATATATCCCCGTCTGCCAATGCCCGGACAATTCAATCCTATAACTGCACAAGGGCGAACTGATCCAAATCAAAACACAGGTACTTCCATTCATAATTGTACCATTAGAGCAGCCGATGACTTGGCCTCAAGTAATTCAACTACTCAGACCTACCTCGGAAGGCCATGGAAGGAGTACTCTCGGACGGTTTACATGCAAAGTTTCATGGATAGTTTGATAACCCCTGTTGGTTGGCGTGAATGGGATGGAAATTTTGCACTAAGCACATTGTATTATGCAGAGTATAATAACACGGGACCTGGATCGGACACTACAAACAGAGTGACATGGCCTGGTTACCATGTGATTACTAATGCCACAGATGCTGCTAATTTTACTGTATCTAACTTCTTGCTTGGAGATAACTGGTTGCCGCAGACAGGGGTGCCTTATTCTGGTGGACTAAAATGAACAATTTCTTCTTCTTGTTTTTTGATAAGCATATGAACAATTTCTTGGATATGGCTGGTCATTTGCTTGTAATTTTAATGTAGTATAAGTACGTGTAAATTAAAACTAAGCTTCTCCAATGTAAAGCTTGGTAATTTCATTTCAGATTGAAGAACAATTGGAATAAATTAGTTTGAATTCAAATTTATATCATAAAATAGGATCGAGTAGTACGAAGCTTGCATTTAAGTTTGGGGTAAAATAAAAAATTAATTAATAAATACTTTAAAAAAAATTGAGAGAGAAATACTTTAAATAATTGAAGAACCATAATCCAAATTACACTCTTTCCGTCCATAAAATATAATTTTTGCAATTTTAGTCCTTAAATATATTTTTTGGGGTCAAAATGTCAAATTAGTCTTTCCTTTCATTGTCATTTATAAAATTACCATTAAATCCAGTAAAATGACAATGTATCACATATGTGAATATCTCACTTTTATAAAAGGCAATGTACTTAATGACCAACTTGATTGAAATTAAGGGAAAAAATGACAATGCTTGGAAAAAAAAAAAAAGGGTCTGTACGTGCCTCCCATCTCCTAAAGCCATTTATGGGCTTCGATATAATAAGAAAGAGCCTATGAATTTGATACCAATGAGAGAAAAATGAGTACATACCTCTGGAACCTTGTGTGCAACTATTCCACATTGTAATCCATGTCATCAAAACTCACATGGTTGTTACTTATGATGGTGCACTCTATTAGAGCAAAGCACACGAAATTCACAGCCTATTATCTTCAAATTCAAGAAACCAACTTCAATTGCAAATCAAATCTTTTCCATTCTTTGGCAAAAGACCAGATTGATACCGAGTAAGAATTTTATCTCTAATATTAAAAGCTAGAAGAAACGAAAGAAAATAGCAAATATATATGCGTGTGTGTGTGTTAAGTCCAGAGGACTGAGTTGCTTTGACAAGTGAGAAGAAGTGAAAGAAAGAACCCCAAAAAAAGTACAAAAGCTTGTGTGTTTAAAAACAGGCCGACTCGCGTGACTTGTGGGTCAACTCAACCCAACTCAAATTTACAGGGGCTCAAGACCGAATTTAAACTCTTATAAAAATCATATAATGCTCTTACTAAATGAAAATTCAATGTATACTATAGAAATTTCAGCACTATAACATAAATAAATTGGAGCATTATGAGGATACACACAAAGTGAATGCTCTATCACCACCTTTTCATTCACAAAAGTATTGTTTATAATACATAAATGTAAATGCATACCATGCAATCAAAATGAGTTGCTACATAAATAATATGAACCTTTAACTTTTAAGTAATGGCTCAATCATTATTATGATTTCAAAATCATTATGATTTAATATTTTCATCACAAATTCATTGAGATATGGGAGAAAACTAAAAAAAAAGAAAGTTGAAAATATAAAAGGTAAGATTTTACATGCATTTTGGTTTCAAAAAACAGTATTCTATTTTCTATGTTTGAAAATAAAAAATAAAAAAAGTTATGAAATCTTGTTTGATGAAGGAAATTGAAAAGTATAAAAGGGTTTTTTGGAATGCAAGATTGAAAATAAAAGGGCACAAGTTAAAACAATAAGATAGACTTGATAATGAAAATAAAAAGCCACAATTTTTTTTTAATAGTCAAGGCATAAGTTAAATATATATGTAAATATGTGTCTAATTAATATATCACATTCGACTTGGGGAAGGGTCCAAAACTAAATAAATAAGCCCGAGTTCCAATGTTTTGTCACATGTCAGGCTCACAAAACAAGACTAAAGAAAATCGATAAATATTAACTATGTGGAGAAACCAAAACAAGAGCAACAAACAAAAAGTTGAAAAGTCAAAAACATAAAATAAAAGGAAGCTGGAGAGACCAGAGGCGAGTAGAAGAATTTGGGAAGAAGAGAAGAAGATCTAGTTTCGTGTCCGGTTGTATTGGCTCCCAAAAAAAAAATTGTGTGGGACGCGCGTCCAGGTTTCATCCACGCCGTGTCTGACACTGGTAAGGCTACCCTTTTGCCGCACCCGTGCTTCCCAGGTCATAACTTAGCATTGCCACCAATTGCACGACCCCGCCAACAATCATATACCCCTAATTCACGGTGATGCTGAAGGATAAGACCAACAACATATCACAATACCAAAGTTTTCTTCACCCAAAGTCCCGCAAATTCTACCACCACCGGCACTTGTTGAAGCTTCACCGCCATTGAGAAGCCGCCCATGGTGGTTGCTCCATTTTTTGTACTTAAATCTAGCCATTTTTATGGCATATTTGGGTGATCGTTATGGATTTTCTCAATGACCTAGGGTAACTTTTATTACGCACCTCCTTCACCACAGCCTTAAACTTAAGACTCGGGTCCTTCAACTGAAGGAGTGCTCAACCCGTTTAATAGTGTCCCACAAATAGATATGAATGACTATCTCAGAATGGAAAAAGATTTAAAACTTTTTGTATATCCTGGTGAGAATGGGTTTAAAATCCCGGGAAGACGACAATGTCGCCTATTTTATGAAGAATTTGTATTAGAGTCCTTATCCACATACCCCATCCAAGTTTGCCATTAATGTTTTAAAATCTTATTTTGGATGCTTTTTTTTTTTTTTTTATAAAACCTTGATAATTCGCTTATGGCCTTTTTTCTCTTCTCCCTCCCAAATTACTAGACATGGCAAATGGGTGGGTCGGGTTGGGTTCAAGTCAGGTCAATCGAGTTGCAGGGTCATAAATGATTCATTTTAAGCAGGTTAAAAACGGGTTTAAGTTAATTACATTACGGGTTGGGTTGACCTATATTTTTCACATGAATTTTTTTTTAATATAAAGAAAACATGTATTTGCCATTTGAAAAGTCATGCAACAAATTACTTAATGTAAAATGCATTACTTTGGATTCACCGCTTATATAAAAAATGAACTCAATTAAACTTATTAATACTTAGTGTCTGTTTGGGAACAGCTTATTTAGCTGAAACTGAAAACTTTTTATTGAGAGTACTGTAGATAAAGTTAAAAGGTAGTTGAAATAGTATAGTGGGACCCATGAATAGTATTAAAAAGTGCAATGAGACCTATGAATAGTAGCAAAAATAAGCTGAATAGTAAAAAAAATTGGTTTTTTATGTCAAATGCACACTAATTCAATAATTTTAAAATTATACAAATCCCAACATTGCTAACTAAAACAAAATAACACAAATATAAGTAAAACAAATACACAAATTTTATTTTTACACAATATCAACATCCCAAAATATAAAACAAAATTACAAATGACTTATTGGATAACTCATTTGATAAAAAATAAAAATGTATAAGAAATTTACAATCTTAAAAATTAATTTTATGATCTATTATCAATTGTGGTTGACACTCTATTTCAATTTGAGAATATACATTAAAGTTTGATTGTTTACACACACTAATTCAATAATTTTAAAATTATACAAATCCCAACATTGCTAACTAAAACAAAATAACACAAAGATAAGTAAAACAAATACACAAGTTTTATTTTTATAGAATATTAACATCCCAAAATATAAAATAAAATTACAAATGACTTATTGGATAACTTATTTGATAAAGAATAAAAACGTATAAGAAATTTACGATCTTGAAAATTAATTTTATGATCAATTATCAATTGTAGTTGACACTCTATTTCAATTTGAGAATATACATTAAAGTTTGATTATTTACTTATTTATACATAATCTCTTTTATGAATATCATATCATTGTTAAGCAACACACACTCTAAGAAATATCATAATTTATTTTGAAAAGCTGTTTATTTTGGACATAAATTGTTAAAAAATAGGTCTAAGCATTCATAATTTATGCTAATTTGATATTTTGACATCACTATTTTCACACTTATAAATGTTTCTCACACATGTTTACAATTTTAAATTTATGTTTTTAACTCTACTGTAACCAGATTATCTTGACACATGTACTTTGCTATTTGATATCTAAAAATCTTTACTCATTACAAAATGCTCAACCATTTATTTTTCAATTCATTTGCATGCGGTTTTGTAAATATCTCAATTATTTCCTTAAAACTCACAACAAACAATTAAACCAATATTGTTTTAATTTTTTTTTACCCAAAAAAAAAAAGTTTTAAAAAATGGTTCAAATCACGAGTCGTGGGTCGGGTCAGGTTGACTTGCAAAAACACGGGTCAGGTCATGGGTCAACCCATTTTTGCTTCATGTCAAAAAAATCAAGTTCAAATTGGGTATTTTCGGGTTGGGTCAGAAATTCTAACTTGTTTTGCCATGTTTACAAATTACTCATCCATAAAAGGAGCACTAATGTTTCGCCAAAGAATCTAGGTAATTTACAACATCCTGACCCTGAAAATCAACACCCATTTAGTCATAAAGTCCACCTTTCAAAAATACCAATGGCCATCTCATTGTAAGATTGACCACGAAATTAGGCATGATACTAATAAAAGGGAGAATACAAAGGAAACAATCAAATATAGAGACTAATAAAAGGGAGAATACAAAGTAAACAATCTAATATAAACATATTAATGGTAAAATTAAAACATCAATTGCTAAAATAATCATGTCAATTTAGTTATAGACAAGGTTGTCAAAATCAAAATCCTACGTAGGATCGTTGAAAGTAGGTGGAATCGTAGATCGTAGGATCAGATCGTGAATCGTAAAATCCTACATATTTTTAGATTTAAAGCAAAAAACACATTGATGATGACTTTGTATGTTGAATAATCATGTAAATTATAAATTCATCCATAAAAAAACTTAGATTTGCATCATACGATGTAATTTGCAAGTCATACATCACTAAGTTTATACTAACAAAACAAATATATTTAAGTTTTGACCCAATGTATTTGAAAAGTTCAAAAAATGTTAAATTAGCAACCAAATACCAAAATATTTATCAAAACATATGGAAAATATTTTCTAAGTTCTAACTTCCAAGTTTGAGATCCAAAATAAGTTAGTAAATGGAAACTAGCTAACTACAATATGAAATCCAAAAGCAAGATGAATATTAAGGTGAAGTGAACATTTAATTATTCTCATTCTAAGGTCTTATAACCACTGTCATAAATTCCTAATTATCATCATCCATTTCATCATCTATGTAGACATTATATATTTATATACTAGAGTTATAAAAGACATCAAGATTTAATTTCACACTCAACTATTCAATTTATACCACTTAGCAACAATTAAAGAGCATGCTCAAACAAATCAATCAATCAATATATAAATACAAGCATAACTGATAAAATTATATATAAAAAAATATTTTAGTAATATTAGAACACGAATTAGTATATTGATTAAACAAGATGAAGTGAATATAAAAAAATATTTTAGTAATATTAGAACGCAAATTAGGTTGACATAATTTTATAAAATAAAAAATAAAAAGTCATACTTTTTTCCCCAGGGGGTTAAGGGAATGCTTAGGATTAAGTGTGCATCCTTTGGGGAAAAAAATTTCCTTGATCATGTCCACCTACCAAAAGCCAGATTGTGGTTCAATTAAAGTACTAACCTTTAACCCCCTTAGTAATGCCACTAAAGGATTGATGAGCTTGAATGTGACCGGGTTTGGCAGCCATTTATCCTCTTTGATGTCAATGGAAGCTCCGTTCCCAACCTGGTATCAATACCCCTGTTTGACAATGTTTTGAGTTGAGAAAATGCTTCGCCAAGCAAATGATGGATTATTTCCAAGCTCAGTATGTAGAAAATCCCCATGCAGGAAGTAGTGAGCTTTGCAGACTTTATAGAGAAGAGTGTTTCTACATGTTTGTAAGCAACCCTTGTTTGGCCAATAGTGCTAAATTGAAGGCATTCAAGTCCCGAAATCCAAACCCTCCTTCCTCTTTTGGGAGACACATTTTGTCCCAACTTAACCAAGCCATCTTTTTTTTTTTTCATTTGCTTGCCCCCTCCAAAATCTACGTACCATGGATGTCATTTCATCACAAAGGGCATTTTGGCAACTTGAAAACACTCATGGTATATGTAGGAACTATTAGGATTAGTGCCCTAAATCCTAGTATGCCATGTTTGACATCATGTATGACATTATGTATGACATTATGTTCTATGTAATAAACTTGTTTTATTATTATCTAAAATAATAGTAACATGAATGTTTGGACATTATCATATAGTCCTTGAGATGTATAGTATGTGATTAATGTGATCTAGTCACAGATGATATAAATCAAAAGTTCTTTGTGAACTCAAAATCTTAGTTCATAATCAGTGAAGAAATTAGGCATTTTATTTGCGAAGACTATAACATATCAATTAAGATGGTTTATCTTGATTATGGAAGCGAAGACTTCTAGTTGATATGTTAATATGTTTTAAGTGTATAAAACATATTGAACTGGACCGCTGTGAGATTTATTATCCAATCAACAACTGTCAAACGAATAATAAATCTCGCGACTTCTCATTTACATAAACTCTCAATTATGAAGGAATAGTGATCTCAACATGAAATGTAGGTTGCTTTAATATATCAGGAGTGAGATTTAGACAAACGGTCAAAATCTCAGCATGTTGGGCAATCACATGTAATGTTGAAGGAATACATATTCTCAAGATGAAATTCATAGTCTCTTTATAGAGATATAAAATATTCCCTTGAAATAAGTTTAATAGGTTTGGTTATTCAGAGTGTTAGGCCTAACCACTTTAGTAAAGAGTTACTAAAGTTTATATTTTATGAAATTAAATTTCATAAAATATATATGAATAACTTAAAGGATTAAACCAGGTACTCAAGGATCAAGAGGTAATAATTTACAAAGTGACAGTTACATATTATGACTTTGTATTACTACAAATATTTTTATGAAGAGGTTAAATGTTAAATAAGTCTTGGGATATAATTTATTAATAAGGCCTAAAGTGCAATTATATTTATATAGTGATATTAAATATAATTAATGGTAACTTTGGGCTTGTTAAAAGTTGACAGATAAGTTCAAAGCCCATTAGAGCTAGAGCTTTATTTGTCCATTTTGGTCCCACTCCAAGCCACATACTAAAGCCTAATTAGGCTGGTCCAAAAGGCTAATCCAATTAGATAATCAGTTATTTATTTAATAAGAGTTATTAAATAAATGTAACAGCCAAGGGCAAAAATATGTGTGATTAAAAAGGTGAAAGAATAAGAGTTCCTCGATAAGAAGACAATTGGTTATTCTCTTGAAAGATTATATATAGAACTGATTGAGAGACCACACATCTTAGGCACATTGTGAAAGTGGAGTGAAGATTGAAAGGCATCTCAAGTCCAATCTTCATTTGTTTCAAGTTTCACTGCATTAAGGTACGCTCTCTCATTCTTTGTTTCCAAAACTCAAATGTTACATGCTATCTCACATGAATGAGGTAGATCCATTCCACTGCGTATTTTTTGTATGAGATACCAAACTGTATTTTCCATGTGTTTATTCTAATAGGAACCGCTTGGGCTACCGTCTTAATGAGTATCTCCTTTCTCGCATGTGAGAGTAGCTTCTCTTTCCAACTGGAGAGTTTATTATTCAGTCCTTCGATGAGTTGTTGGAATGTGTTGCACTTATTCTTCCCCACCAAAGATGGAAGGCCTAAATATTTTCATGTTGCTGAATGACCTCTGCACCGATCCTGTTTTTGATATCATCTTGGATGTCTTATGGTGTGTTTCGGCTAAAGAAGAGAGAGCTTTTTTCTCGGTTCAGCTGTTGGCCAAATGCATGCTTATATTTCTTTAATTCTCTTTCTAAAGTGGCACAATCCTCCCTTGTAGCTCTGCAAAAGATAAGGCTGTCATCTACAGAATATAAGTGTGATATCTTCGGTGTGCCTTGGCAAGCTGCAATTCCATTTTATCCACTTATTGCTTAAGTAACACTGATAAACCTTCTGCACAAATCAAAAATAGATAAGGGACAAAGGATCCCTTCGGCGTAGACCCCTAGATGGAGTGATACAGCCTTGGGGTTTCCCATTAATTTTTATAGCATATTTCACTGTGCTAACATACCTTATCATGATATTCACCCTCTTTTCATCAAGCCCATCTTCTTCATAATACTCTTCAAACACCCCCATTCCACCCGATCGTAAGCCTTACTTATATCCAGTTTCAAGACCATCTCCCTCACTTTACCACTTCTTTTTTGGCTTATGTGATGCACTGTCTCAAAAGCTACTAACACATTATCAGTAATTAGACGATATTAAGGCATTATCAACAATATATATAAGGATTGAAAAAGTAAAAGAAATTGATATAAACTTGACAACAATAAAAATATTGATTCCTACAACAATTAAATAGTATACAAGATTGAATTTCCCATAATTTCAATGAATTAAAAGGGCGGTCATGTTCGAAGCATAGAAAAAACAGGTAGTATTTTATCATTTTAGTATTTATAAAAAAAGAAATTCATGTAGCATTTTATCATATTGTTAGTGCTTATTAGTTACCATATCATTGCGTGTCCTCTCTAAAAGAAATTCCTTTAATACTCCTTCAAAATCCAAGTGGAAAATTTTGTGTGTATTTATTTCAATTTTAAAAAGTATTTTTTTTTTACAGGATAGAATTTTACTCTAGCCTAATCTAAGTGTATATGTGTGTGAAGCTCCCTCTTGGAGACTTGAATCCGGGTCTTTGTCCCCACACCCCACAAACATTTATACTTGTGGAGTGACCATCGCACTAAGGGTGTGCGATGGTATAATACATTTGGAATTAACTCATCTCATACTTACTACACGTTAGAAAATCAATAGTTTCCATTTTATTAGGAAAGAAAATCAATATTTTTGACGGAAATCCATTCTATTTATATTAAAGTTCTGTATTTCACAATGAACTTGGATAATAATAGAACGGAAAATCTGTCAACAAAACAATAATAATAAAATAAAATAAAAATCATCATGATACATTTTACACATGAAAGGGAAATAAAATTTTATTGGAACAAGGAGATAACGTATCTTACGGATATATGTTGTATCAATTATCTAATAATTTTTTTTTATTGATATTCTTTTTTTGAGAAATTTTTTTTATTGATATTACTTACCTTTTTAGAAGTCATTTAGTTGTAGTTATATCTATACAATAATAGTAAAAATTGTCATATACAAGGAAATTAGTTAGGATAACTATTTGGTGAATTTTTATTTTAAATTTTCAGCTATCAAATCCCCTCTAAAAGAGCTCACACCTTCAAGCATAAGCTCCACACAATCTTCTCTACCCCACTTAGCATAAACATCTTTTTCTTCTACAAAGATGAGAACTTTGGTGCTCATAGTTCTTGTTCATGTCGTCCTTCAACCCATGTTTCTACCATCAAGTCAATGCGCTAGATTGAGTCCCAATGATGACAATTTGATTGAGCAAACATGCAAGCAAACACCAAATTACAATCTTTGCATCTCTTTCCTAGAAGTGCCACATCAACACCACGGCAACTCAAACTCTAAACCACATTGATAGCCTTTATCATCATAACCCAAGATTCTGTTGAGGATATTATACAAAGTAATGATAGAAGAACAAGGTTAACATAAAAGACAAATTAAAAATAGATAACTTGGAGGTACAATATCGTTTTCCTTAAACAATATTTGCCCCTTACATTGTTGTTGCTAAAGAGTTATCGCAATTTGTTCTTAGGATACAACCAAGATGTTGAGTTCTACAGATCATGGTTTTCAGACCCGGACCATTCAAACAATCGGTAAAGGGAGAGGTTCAAGATTTTTAAGGTCGGATCAAGGTTTGATCAAGGTCGAACCGCGATGACGTCATAATTACTTTAATAATTAATTAAAGCATAAATTTAGATATTAAATTTATAAAACTAGCAAAATTGACTAATATATCTATATATGTGAAGGAAATTTAATGATTTTTAAGCATATATTAAATAATTAAATAAGAAAGTTAATAAAATAAAATAATAACCATGAAAACATTAAAATTTATGATTAATTTTTGAAGTAAAGTTGAATATCTTTGAAGGATTATAATTATAATTTTTTAATATTCTTTGTAAGAGATGGATAATTTAATTAAAATTTATCCTAGTAAGCGCATTTTTTGATTTTTTCTTATTTAAGAGGCATGCTTAAACCGAGGTTGGATCGCACGGTTCATGCCACCGGTTTTGCATGAACCGTATGGTCCAACCCGGTTCAAGGGGTTCACGAAATTGCCTTTGCTGCTCGATTCTTTAGGCTTAAAAAACCGGATTTCAATTCGGTTCCCAGTTAACCCAGTCGAACCTAGTCGAATTGTTCGGTCTGGTTTGGGTTTGATAACCTTGCTACAGATAGCAATTTTGGAAAATAATTATAGTATTTCTTGTATTTCTCTCTAGCAAGATGTTAGGTTCAACTTTTCCGAATAGTCACTAGAAAAATTTTGCAGAAAAATTCAGCTTTTGGGTTTCGATCAATCGAGAGGTTCTTTCGATAGATCGAATGCTCTTTTCAATCGATCGAACAGAAATCGACTAGCGATCGAACCAGGCAGAAGCTCAGGATTTTTTCTTTACCATTTTGATCGATCGAGCCAAAATTTTGACCGATTGAAAATGCTAATTCAAAATTTTCACTTAGAAAATTCCAAAATTTGAATTTTCACTTTATGAAACAATATTCTCTAAACTCAAACAACATTATTACAACATATCTTTGTATACACCTATATAAACAACATATTCGAGGTAAAACAAAATTAGCCTTTTGATCTGAAAGATTTATAAATTTCTTTGTTTGATTATTAATTTACTAATGGTGGGATATCAATTAATTTCATTTAAAAAAAATTAAAATGACTTTATAATTAACAATATATATTTTTTGCATGAGTTCCAAAAAAAAAAAACTTACTTCACTCATCGTTTTTTTTTTTTTTTTTTTTTTTTGAGAATGAACTTCACTCATCGTGGTTCTTCTCCTCCACACAATGGCAACAACATAGAGTCATAGACAATATAAAACAAAAATATCAATCAATGAAGGTTCTAGGTCTAGGCCATGGATCCCTGGACCCACTCACCTCTCATTGCATAGAATACACAATGACCACTGCCGACTGCCGTCGAACGGTTGAAATTTAAGTATGCTTTGACTGTGCATAGTGGTTTACCTATGACTCTACTAGCTTGTTTGGGAGTTAAAAAAAGGAGGGAGAGTAGAGTAGAGGGAGGGAGAGTAATTCAATTACCTTGTTTGGAAGTTTTTTAAGGAAGGAGGGAGAGAAATTTGGAGGGGTTTGGAGGGGTTTTAACTTCCTCCAACCCCTCATTTTTAATTCCTCCAAATTGGAGAGATTTGGAGGGAGAGCAGAGTAGATAAGTTATTGGCCAAATGAATTTCCTAATTTACCCTTTCTAAATTAACAAAATTACTCTTTCTAAAGGGCTAATTACCCCCTTTCCCCTCCCTAATTTTAAAAACATCCAAACAATGTAGAGGGGAATCATTCCCCTCTACTCTCCTTCCCTCTACTCTTCTCCCTCTCTAAACTTCCAAACAAGCCATACGAGAGAAGACACGATGGGATGATTAGATGCCTAGGATTGCACAATAACATATGAGGATTGGAGATGGTATCTTTGAGTTTAGCCCTTCTTCTTCTTCTTCTCTTTTAATGAATCCTTGCTCTCTTCATTGAAACTAAGTTTGGTGGTGTTAGATTTGAAAATGATACCTCATTGAGTAGAATTCCTAGCTAGGATTTGGAGCCAACAAATTTGGATTTTGCTTTGTTTATTTCGCTCTAAAATAGTTTTAATAAAATATATTTAAATGTTTAATGTGACAAGTAAAAATTTTAAAATACAAACAATCAAAGCTAGTGACTTAACAATTGGAGCTAGCACCCTTGAATTGGCACTGGTCACTAGACCCTAGGCTTCAGTGATTGGATTGCCGGCATAGGCTACCTAGCTAACTAGATTAGTAATCCAATCACCAAATTGGCGGAGGGGGGAGAGGGGAGAGGGGAGAGGGGAGCTAATGTGTGTTTTCGTAAAATGTTTTACTAAATTTTGAAAAGTAAAACGTTTTACAAATAAGAGTAATCATTTTCAACATAGCATTATATTCCACACTTAAATTTGAAAATTCTTCCTCTCATTCACCCAAATCAGGAATTTTCCAAATCAGAAGTGACCAAATTCTGCCTTCAATTAGTTACCCAAACACAAGGAAGTATTAAGAGAGTATTGTTCCTCAAACAGCTGCTGCCAGTTTGATTTAGTCATCTATAATATCATCCTTTTTACCCAAAAAAAAAAAAAGATAAAACCAAGCCAGGAGCAGTAAAATGTAAATATCTCAAATTAAAAAAAAAAAAAACCAGGAATCACAGTCCTTCACGAATTTTTTTACCCAACCAAAATATATAAAAAGCGTAGAAAATCACTGTTGTCTTTCTCATCACGTATATGTTCCTAGGTTTTTGAAGAAGTAGTGTTTAATTAAACCACCACCGCTCATTCAAACAAAAAGCCCCACACCCAAAATATAAAAAATAAAACAAAAAAACTCAAAAAACCAATCATTCACACACATTACGTAGACACAGAAACTCATCACGATCTCTCTCTCTCTCTCTCTAATTCTAACCTCATTTTTTCTCTCTCAAAAATTCAAAAACCCTAACCGATCCAATCCTCAATCCAATCTCCATTGATGGCGGAAGAACCATCGTCAGCGCCACCACAGGCGCCGTCATCCACGGCGGCGGCGCCGCTGGGGCACTCGGTGATCCCGATAGTGAACAAGCTGCAAGACATTTTCGCGCAGCTGGGAAGCCAGTCGGCGATCGAGCTCCCTCAGGTTGCGGTGGTGGGGAGCCAGAGCAGCGGCAAGTCGAGCGTGCTCGAATCTCTAGTCGGCCGCGACTTTCTCCCCCGAGGATCCGATATCTGTACTCGACGCCCGCTCGTTCTTCAGCTGTTGCAGACCAAGCGAAAACCCGACGGCACCGAGGAGGAGTACGGCGAGTTTCTCCACTTGCCTGGAAAACGCTTCTACGATTTCTCTGATATTCGGAGAGAAATTCAGGTACTTTTGCATTTTCAATTCGCTTCAAAATTGTGTTTTTTGACTATAGGTGTGTTTAGTTCAACAATTTTCAGATAGGTAGATAAAGTGAAATCATTGTTGCAATGCATTAAATTTAATTGTGCTTAGGAATGATAAAACTGTTTGTGTTTTATTGATCAAGTGGTGCCTCTAGGGCATTTGTTCATTTTAAGAAAGTTTTGATACAACTTTTATGAGAAATATAAAAAGTCGTAAAAAAAAAAACCTGTTGCATAAAATGTTTCTCAAAATGGTTCATAAACCAATGCCCTTAGGGCATCTGTTAACTTTTTGCTTAAATTTAATTGAGGAATTTGATGTACTGCAGCTAAAGTATTGTTCCTAAGTTTTGCGCGAGAAGGGAATAAACTTTAATTATGATTACTTATTTTGCTACTTCATGGTTCATGAGTATGCAAAACTGTGTTTTTTCTGATATTCTATAGTTTTTGTTGCTGATAATATAGTGTAGGAGAATATAGGTGTTTAGTTCAACACTTTTCTGATGGGTTGATAAAGTAAAGCGTAGGTATAGTACATTAGGTTTCCCAATTAAATTGTCGTTGGAAATCGTAACAATGTTCTTGTTTCATTGGTCAATGCAACCATGTGTTTGAATATAATTGGGGAATTTAAGAAAGTAATGAGCTTTAGTTATGATTACTTATTTTGCTACTTTATGGTTCATGAGAATGCAAAATTTTGGGTCAGCTATGGATCTTGATAAAATAGTGAGGGTTAGCTATATGTATTCTTTTTTGCGATTTTATTCTATTGGTGTCACACTCTTTGTCTCCTCGTTAATTGACATGTCATTTTTTGTTACTTAGATATTATTTTAGGTCTTCATCTAGCTTTTTCCAGTTTGCTTGACTTGAATCAACTTATTCTTTTTTCTGAACTATAAGAATAAATGATTTGTGTGAAGTAATTGAATTAATGAGCATACAATTTTTTATTTTTGTCGGATTCCTCTGCTTGAATTAATTCGCATTTCCCTACTGGTGTTACTGAGCATAAGAATATTTGATTTATGTGGAGAAGTTGAAAGAATGAGCGTACAATGTATCGTATGGAATGTATTTGAACAGAACTTTGGTGTTTTTTTTGGTGAGTTTTGGATAAGAAGAGAAACTCTACTATACCTTATGCAAAGAATTTTTTTTTGTATTTTTATTTATCAAAAAAAAAAAAAATCAAAAAACTTATTGTGCTGGTTCTTATTGCTTTCTTTAGTATTGAGAAGTAGCTAAATTGAATCAAATCAAGTTGAATAGCATTTGCATGTGGATGAAGATTTTATTAGATTTTAAACACACCTATATCTTACTTCCCTCTATTCTTTTCATTTTAAATAATTCCAAATGGACTATAGGCTGAGACAGACAGGGAAGCAGGGGGTAACAAAGGTGTCTCGGACAAGCAGATTCGCCTGAAGATTTTCTCACCGAATGTTCTTGATATCACACTGGTGGATCTCCCTGGTATAACAAAGGTTCCTGTTGGTGACCAGCCCTCTGATATTGAGGCACGGATTAGGACAATGATCATGTCATACATTAGAAAAGAAAGTTGTCTTATTCTGGCTGTTACGCCAGCAAATTCAGATTTAGCAAATTCAGATGCTCTTCAGATTGCAGGAAATGCTGATCCTGATGGTGGGTTCTGAACAGAGAAAGATTATGCTTGTGGTATGCCTTTGGTTATATTTATTTATATGTATATATTTAATTTGTAAGTTTTGATTTTCTATCGGCAGGTCATAGAACTATAGGCATAATTACAAAGGTACATTATATCTTGGCTTGAACTTCTCTCATGTTTATGTATTTTTCCATCATTAACTAATTGTTATAATGTTCTGACAAGGTTTGGCATTTTTTCTATGTGATCTTAGTTGGATATTATGGATAGAGGTACTGATGCCCGTAATTTATTGCTGGGAAAAGTGATTCCCCTCCGACTTGGTTATGTGGGAGTTGTGAATCGTAGTCAAGAGGTAATCATGTAACACTAAGAGATGGACAAATATTTGTTAATTCCATTACATCCTTTTATTTAGTTGTTTTATGTCATCCAAGTCTGAGATGGACAAAATGGAATTGCAAAGTTATTTTACTAGTGGGATAAGATTGTGATTTGGATTTTCAATTGTAATGCTTCAAACAGGATATTATACTTAATCGCAGTATTAAAGATGCACTTGTGGCTGAGGAAAAGTTCTTTCGCAGTCGTCCAGTATGTTCATGCCGTTCCTAACTATATTGCTCTGTCAGAATTCCTTTATCAAATTGTATACTTAATTCGTTGCTTCTTAAATAGGTGTATAATGGTTTAGCAGATCGTTGTGGTGTTCCTCAGTTGGCAAAGAAGTTGAACCAGGTAGAGTTTTGCAACATTTAACTCAAGCTTAATATGTCATGGAATATAATTTACCATTCCAAAGTAGATGCTTCATTTTCATCATCTACTGCTACTCTTGAGCATGCACTTATACACCCAAACATGCACTCACCCACACACAGAATAGGCAGCATATTATTTTTCTACCTTATAAATTATCCTGATTTTGGCGATTTCACTGTAGTATTATCTCGCAAATACTACAATATACTTCTAATCTATGAATACCCCATTCCTTGTAAGAAAAAACAACTATGAATCCTTTATTAACTTGAAATTTGTCATATTTAATTTATTTGCAGATTCTAGTCCAACATATCAAGGCAATACTACCTGGGCTTAAGTCGCGCATAAGCTCTGCACTGGTTTCTGTTGCCAAGGAGCATGCAAGCTATGGAGAAATCACGGAATCGAAGGCATGTTCAATTCTTTCAAGAGACTGCGTAAAACTTGGTTGAGATCATTGTTCAATCAATTGAATCTTTATTGCATGTTATGAGGTTGAGAATTTTGTGCTAGGAATAACAGCGGATTATAATTTTGCGTTTTACTCATCCAGTGTGGAATGCGGAATGGGTTTTTTATTTTTTTTCATTGGTTGGTGTTCATAAATTGTACTTTTATTTTCACTTGGTTGGCAGCTTCTGTGGGCTACTGCTAATGCTTTTTCTTTTACTTATTTTAAAGTGATCACTTGTCAGGTTAATTTTTTTTTTTTAAATGTTTGTACTGGTTGGGGAGCTTTCTTGCATTTTACCCTCTTGTGATGTGGTTTCCTCTACATGTGCAATTCTGAGTGTGAATTTAGTTTCCATTCTTAGATGTTATTGCCATTTTTCTCTAAGATTTTGTCAGTATCCTTTTTTCTTTGTGATTATACTATTTTCCTTATAATAACTCACTTCCTTGAATCCAATAGGCTGGTCAGGGTGCTCTTCTTCTTAATATTCTTTCAAAGTATTCTGAAGGTAAATATAACTTTTCCTAGTTTTTTTGTCTTTAGCTCTTTATGGAAGTTGCCTTCTCTAATTAATGTTCTGACCACATCTGTTTACTTAAATCCTACTGTATTTTATTTTATCTATGCTTGAGTTGATTAATGGTAGCTTTATTACCACATTGGAAACAGCATTTTCTTCAATGGTGGAGGGGAAAAATGAAGAAATGTCAACATCTGAGCTGTCTGGTGGAGCGAGAATTCACTATATATTTCAATCAATCTACGTGAAGAGTCTAGAGGTGCGTGTTTTGATATTTTCAGGCACTTTCCCTGTGACCTAATTTTTTTGCTCATCATGGGTTTGTTGTCTTACAAGCTAGGTCAGAGGTACAATGACGTGCTACATCTTCAGTAGTTAATGATATTTATTTAATTATTTGTCTGGTTCTGTATGAAAAGTTATAAATCTAAGTTCTTGTAAGAATTGGATATATACAGAATTTTCTTTTTGGTTGAGTAAAATGTAAAATCTCTAGTAACCGATGGAAGATACAATACAAGCACAACCTGACCAACAATGACTATTACCTTGATATCTGCCTTTCACTCAACATGTACTCATGGATGTGTGCGTGTGTCTAACTTACCACTAAGAAAAAAAAAAAAACTACATTCTTTTTTGTTTAAGCAAGTATAATTTGAGGAAACCACTAGATTGAGGTGCAGTCTTAATAGTCATTTGACCATCTTTTTTAATAAAATTATGTTCAATGGGTGAGCATGCTAGCTCCCATGGGTGATGTGATGAATTCCATTTTGGTAACTGGGATGAAATGCTGGATTTAATTCTGCTTTAACAGAGTGTCTCTGATTCAATTTGATATCTCTTGCAGGAGGTGGATCCATGTGAGGACCTAACTGATGATGACATTCGAACTGCCATTCAGAATGCAACTGGTCCTAGATCTGCCCTATTTGTTCCAGAAGTAGGTCTTATGTTTTTTTTCTTCAGAAAATTTTCTTTAATTTCAATGATTCATATTTTTCCTTATTTGTGGATTTCGTATTGTTGGTTGTCTGGATCCTCCTCATAACCCCACTCAAAGGTCAAGAACATATCATCTTAATTTGATGTCTTTATTAGGTTCCATTTGAAGTTCTTGTTCGAAGGCAAATAGCACGTTTATTGGATCCAAGCCTTCAGTGTGCCAGGTTCATATATGATGAGTTAATGAAGGTACGAGATTTCTTATTTCGTGTCTCCGGTGGTGTCATAACGCCATCACTTGTAAGTCTTGATCTCCAACTAATTTATTTTCTCTATACAGATTAGCCACCGCTGTCTAGTTAATGAACTGCAGCGATTTCCTGTTTTAAGAAAGCGTATGGATGAAGTTATAGGGAATTTTCTGCGAGAAGGCCTTGAACCCTCAGAAACAATGATTGGGCACATTATTGAAATGGAGGTATTTTGAAATGAAGATGATGAACAAGTACTTGCTCTAGACTCATCATGCATACATCATGTAAATTATGGAGTTTACTTTCCTTTTCATTAAGGGCCTGTCTAATTAAAAGCTTGTCCACTTTACAAACCTGGATAGCATCAATTAGTTTGGACACTGGCCTTGGATTTTCACTAGCATTTCTTCCTGTCAAATTATGATGCTTACCACTCATAAAAAATTATGATGCTTACCAATGTTGAGATTCTTAATTATATTATGTAGCAAAAAAAGATTCTCAATTATATTCTAATTAGGGCCTGTTCAGTTGCTAGGAATTTCAAATCTTGAGAGTTATAGATTCTTGAGAGTTTAAACAAACAAAAATTAGAATTCCCTAGAGTTTTGACATTTCCATTGTTTGGATATACTTATGAACTTGAATTTATACTGTGTTTTTAGACCATACTAATAAAGAAATTAAATTTTATTGTTTAAAAATAATGATGTACAAACTCATTTAGGACATAAATAATAAAATTTTTTGACTATTACAGATAATTGAAATTGAAAAAAAATCCTTTGAACATTAATAAACATCTTTTTTGATAAGTAATGAAAAATATATTAAATTTTAGAAAAGAAGCGTCACCTTTTGTATCCTCATTTTTCAAAAAATGCAGTATTGTGTCTTATGTTGTCATACCCTGTATCATGTCAGTACCTGTGCTTCATAGTGGTGCCACAAATGTGTCCGAGTTGTGTCTAGGCCGTGTTTCTATTTTTTTTTTTTTTTGGTGGGACACATACGGGATGCGCAGGCATGTCTCAGCTAGTAAACATGGTAAGAAGATGACGTCTTGTATTTGGGGGGCTATTTCCTCCTGCTTGATATGGAATATATGGAGGGAAAGAAATACGCTCAACTTTGAAGGGAGAGAACAATTGGTTGCTCAACTCAAGTCTCAGCTGTTGGGCATACTTTTTGAGTGGCAATATTCCGAGTCTTCTTCTGCCCTTTTTTACTTAGACATGTTTGCTTTATGGACTGGTTGTATCTGGATGGATTAATTTCTTCTTGTTTTCTGTTTCTTTGCTTAGAGAGGCCTTGGTATACTTAGATTGCGTTTGGGATTAGAGTTTAAAGCCAGCTTATTTTACTATTTAGCTTATTTTTGCTACTATACATGGGCCCACTATACTTTTTGGTACTGATCATATGTCCTACTGCACTATTTCAACTAACTTTTACCTTTATTTTCAGTACTCTCAGCTAAACATTTTAAGTTTCAACTAAATAAGCTGTTCCCAAATGGACTCTTAGTGTACTTGGGCCTTGGGCTTTTTTCTTGTTTTCTTTACATCAATGAAGCTCTTTTCTTACTGATTAAAAAAAGAATTCAAAGCTTTTACCCTGTTTCGTTACTCGTTTACTATATATCAACAATGCATAGGCTTCTCACGGTGGACATACTAATTCCATCATACTTAATTCTGTTTCTTAGGAATGCTTTTGGATTTTTCCATGTCTCATTTTGCAGATGGACTACATAAACACTTCCCACCCAAATTTTATTGGTGGGAGCAAAGCTGTAGAGGTTGCACGGCAACAGACTACATCTTCGAGGATCCCTTTAACTGTTTCCAGGCAAAAGGTATGTCTGCTGTGCTATTAGTCATGTATATTTTGCAATACATGAAATCATTAATTTTCTTCTGTTTGATTTTTCTTTTTTCTTTTTCATCTTTTGGTTTTTAAAGGATGGTGCAGAACCTGATAAGGCACCAGCATCTGAAAGAAGTCTGAAATCGCGAGCCATTCTTGCCAGGCAAGCAAATGGAGTTGTGTCTGATCAGGTATGAAGAATTTGACTTGGAAAGGAAAAATGTATGGAGAATTTGTCTTTTCACTCATCTGGTGAACGAGCACAATCCTTCTTATCCCTAAAGAAACTATGCAAACTTTATGCCTGTAACAAGCAAGTTAAAATTTTCAGAAGGCTAATTTATTCATTTGGTCTAATTAATTTTGTTTTTGTGATTTCATATGGACTCACAGGGTGTTCGGCCTGTGGCAGAGGTTGAAAAAGTCTCTTCCTCAGGTAATGTGTTAATTTGATAAATTTAGTTCAAATTGTTTTATATCTGCAATAACATTTTGGGATTGTGTACTAAATTCTTAATCCTAAACGGTGCTAATTCCTTGAAAGCAGTAATTTTTTTTATTGGTAGGTCACATCACCCCCCCTACCCCCCCCCCCCGGTGGGTTTCTGAACCCATGACCTTACCCTCCACCTTGCTTTTACAAGGGGAGGAGGCACCATTAGAGTTAGATAGAGCTTATTGGCTACATGAAAGCAATAAAAAATACCCAAATCTTAAATTATATATAAATATATATTTATATATAATATCTGTTGATTGCAAATACTGTTCCTGACAATAAATCTTGGAAGCAGTAAATTTCCCATTTTTTTTTTCCTTGTCCCCAATTATGCTAAGTCAGTAGTAGGATTAAAAGATATTCTAAAATTTGGAAGGATTAATTATTGATCAGGAAATCCAAGTGGTTCAACTTGGGGAATTTCATCAATTTTCGGTGGAGGTGATAACCGTATTGCTGCTAAAGAGAGCTTCACAAACAAGTCATATATTGAACCTGTTCACAGTATGGAGCAATCCTTATCTATGATCCATTTGAGAGAGGTATACATTATCTTTCCAGTGTCTGCTGCTGAGTTTTCCAAAATCTTCCCCCTCATATGCTTAATTTATTCTAATAAATATTTGTTGATGTTCTTTAAGCCCCCAACTATCTTGAGGCCTACAGAAGGTCACTCAGAGCAGGAGGCTGTTGAAATTGCAGTGACTAAATTGCTGCTGAGATCATACTATGACATCGTCCGGAAGAACATTGAGGACTCTATACCTAAAGCAATTATGCACTTCCTGGTATTCTCATCCTCATCCTTTGTCATGTCATGGGAAATCTTATTTTATTAATATGTGCATCATGTCTTTACCATAATCGACCAATTATGGGTGGGTGGGTGTGTTAGCAGTAACATGTGGCTTATATGCAATTCTTTTCACAGTACAGGGATATGGAAATTAAGGTTAAGAATGTTACTCTGGCCTAATATTAACTTTCACATTCTTAATATTAATTAAGAATGTTTTTTTTTTTTTTGGTGAAATGTTAATTAAGAATGTTAATATCTTAGGAAAGATTCGAAAGAATCATAATGTAGGAGGCCTTTACAAGTAGTGCACTGAACAATCCGTAAGAATTTTGTATGATTTTGCACTCTATGTCATTATTCCTGGGGTGCAATTTTCTTTCATTTAATTTTGATATTACTTGTATATTCAGGTAAACCATACAAAACGTGAGCTGCACAATGTTTTCATCAAAAAGCTCTACAGGTAAGGTAGAGAAGTGTACTGAGATGTAATCCCTTGAATTTTAGATTGTATACTAGTTCCCCTCGGTTCTGAATGTAACCACTGCAATGTATCTTATGCTCCAAAACAGAGAGAATCTGTTTGAAGAGATGTTGCAGGAGCCTGAGGAGGTAGCAATGAAGAGAAAGCGTACTCGAGACTCACTCCGAGTTCTTCAACAGGCTTTCAGGGTAAGTGGCACCTGAATTATTAATCAGCAGAAGTTTGCGTGATTCTATAGGCTTTTCAAATATTATTTTAATTTCTCAACTGCATTTAGTTTTTGATTATTAGTTTCATTGTTTGGGGAAGGGATTTTCTCATGAAAACATTGTGCATATTATGTTCATGGTGGGATGATTTTTTTTTTTTTTCGTTGCCCTTTTTCTGGATGCATATAATTACTGGCCTTAGTTTCATGAATGTGTGATGCAGAAGAATTTATGCCCAAAAGGAAAAAAAGGCCCATTAGTCCATTGTCTTTAATTGCATTATCTGTTATATTTAATATAATTTTTTTTTGTTATGTTTTGTGTATTTTATGAGGTAATGTGACTTTTACTGAAGTTGGATGGTTAGTATTTTAATTTTATAGGTAAGATGAAGGTCTAGGATTGTTATAAATAGCCTATCTTGAGTTATTGTAGGCAATTTTTTTCTGATTTAATGTATGAAATTTCAGATTTGAGTATTACTTTAGTTCTTCGTGCCTAGGGATCTTAGAGTTCCTACTTAATTCCTATTTTCTTCTCCTAGCTGTTAAACTTGTTTAATTGCTGGAAATTCTTAAACCTTTCTTCGACACCATATCTAAGTTCTCTATCCCCTTTGTTGGGATTTTCTTGTAAACATCACACATAACTATGTTGTAAAATACTAAATTTGATATCTTAAGCTCAATAAGTTAACTAATTTGTTGGAAATTATGGTCAAATTAATTGAGATGTGTTCTTTTTTGTGTAGACATTGGATGAGTTGCCTTTGGATGCTGAAACAGTTGAGAAGGGTTACAGTTTTGGTGCTGATCCGACAGGGTTGCCAAGGATACATGGACTGCCAACATCCTCGATGTATTCTACGAGCAGTTCTGGTGATTCATATTCAGCGTCTCCAAAAAACCCGAAGTCACGAAAGTCTTCTCACTCAGGGGAGCTTCAGCCACCATTTTTTGGTAATGCAGATTCTAATGGAAGTGGACGCTCTTACATGCCAGGTCTCTATCCGACTGTGGATGCATAAGGCATTTGAATTTGCTGTGTATTGGTCCATGTCTTATTAACAATTACAAGGCATATATTCATTTGACTGCCCTGTCCAACTTTGGAGATGGTTGGAATTCGACCTGCCAGGGCTGGCTCATCGGGGAGTTGGCATTTTCTTCTAACTAGTTTTGTGCAAAACCAGATTTTGGTATTGCTTTCATCTTTATATATTTCTGTTTTGTTCCTCCAATATTATATAGGTTTTAATTTCTTTGTTTACAACCAAATATGTCAAAAAAATAGAAAGTATTCAGTAATAAGAAGAAAAAATGGTGTGCATTTTGGCTTAACTTTGCATTTATATCTGTTTCGCTAAGGTGACAGAAATATGGTAATAGTAACTAGCAAAGATAACATTCTGAAGTGGCAGAACAAAGTGACAGAAATATGTGGAAATAGTAATTAGCAAAGATGCATACAGATGTTTCTTATGAAAAGATAAAATTTAATTGCAAAACATGTCAAAGTCCTCCTCGGCGCCTCCAAAGACCATATAACACCATATGAAATGCATCAGCTCTAACAGGAACTGAATGCCATTTAAAATGTATCTGCATCTGAGAAGGGAGAAAGGAAAATTGTGTGGGTCATCATGTTGAGATAAAAAGATGGGATTTAAAGAAGGGAAAACTTATTTACCAAGTGTAGATTCTGAATCATGTATTTAATTTTTTCATTACTTAAACTCTTCAATACTTGTGTATTGTTGTCCCTTATGATAATGGCAAATTTGCTCCAGTCAACAATGTCACTAAAGGGTAATTGATGCAAATTTGAATTTACAACTGCAGGAGAACAAACTAATTACAATAGAGATGATAAATCTACAATTAACTCATTTTTAGATTTTCAAATTAACACACCGATTACAATAGAGATGATAAATCTAAAATTAATTAATTTTTTGATTTTCAAATTAACGTACCGGGAATGCATGTAGAATGAATAGCATCCGCTACACAAGTAGCACTCAGGGATCCATAATCACATCGGCAAATCTGGGTTGTTACTGCTTCTCTAGGTATGCTATGCCTGCGACACAAAAAGTGTATCACAAATTATCTCCTCTATATTTCATTATTTCTTAATCCTTATCATGCTCTTTCATATATTCATTTGGATGAAGCTACGACAACTATATACACAGTTTAGGGTTCGCCCAGGATTATTTGAGGCTGAAGGCGAAAATTTTAAATTCCCTTTCTAGTTTCTACATCTAAATATCTCTTAAAATAATATTTAGTTTTATTTTTTATTATATATATATATATATATATATTTTATTTTAGGTCTATTATTCATTTTTACTTATTAACATGATTAATTCACTCAAAATGAACAAATGATACTTACTATACAGGTTTTATAAACTAAAATCTTACCAATAAACTAATAGGTTTACTTCAACAAAAGAATAAATGAGTATCAAATTTTACTTTTTATAACATATCAATTTATAAGAGCTATGTAATAAAACTTGCAATATATTAACATGTGAGTGGCTCCCCTTCTGTTTCAAAGTCTCCAGATCTCTCCTTCTTCTTTTTTTCTTTTTATTTTTTTATTTTATTTTTTATTTATTTTTTAGATTAAAGACACGTAGAAACTAAATAATCTAAGGGTCATAACATAGACACGTTATATACAATTTTCATCCTCTTCTTTTTTTTTTTTTGTGTCTTCTTCGCCCCTCTCTCCTTCTCTTCCTCTGTCTCTCTTCCATGAGTCACCAAACTACTGTACAAACGAAGGCAAAAGAAGAAGACGAGGGAGAGGAAGAAGAATTGAGATCAATCTAGTGGTTTTTTGAGTGAAACGAATCGGCCAGGATTTAGGCAAAGAAGAAGAAGAAGAAGAAGAAGAAGAAGAAGGCGAAGGAGAGGAAGAAGAACTGAGATCAACTGGCCTCTCTTCTGTGTGGCTTTGATCTTCTCCACCATGATTGGGACTCTTGCTAGCTAGCTAAAGTTTTGATTTAGGCTTTCTTTTTTTTTTTTTTTGAAGGAAAATCAAAATCTAATTCTAGGGTTAGTGGGGGATTTAGAGCAAAATTTGCAGAAATTCCCAAGATTCTGTCCACACTTGCTAGAGCCAAGGAATTTACCTTGTAAACTCCTCCTTCTTCTTCTTCGTTTGCACAGTAACTTGGTGACTCAGTGAGAGAGACAGAGGAAGAGAGAGGGGCAAAGAAGAGAGAATGAAAGAAAAATAATGCTACTCAGCCAAAAAAAGAAGAAAAATAATGCTATGAAATTGTTTAGGCCCTTAGACTGTATAGTTTCCACGTGTCTTTAATCTGATAAAAAAAAAGAGAGAACTGTAGACTTTGAAATAGGAGAAGAGCCGCTCCCTATTAACATAATTCTAATATTTTAGATCATTTTAAAAGTGGAAAAAAAGATACACCTAACTCATGTTTTTTTTTTTCTTTAATTAAAAAAAAAAAAAAAAACTTACCACCCCATATTTGGGGACCTTTCTATGTTAGATGGCCTGGATACAGTTAAAGGTCCTCAAATACCCATTCTTCTTTTGTAACGAAAATTATTCGAAAAAAAAAAAACAAATAATTAACATCTCGTAATCTTTGCTAAGTTCTCTCAACAGCCAAGCAATGTTGTTAATTAAGGCATTTCCTGATATCATTTGACTAACCATTGATTTCACGTCCAATTTCTCAGCAATCAAAAGGAGGCTAATACTAATAGATTGCTACTTTCAGCAATTTCCATTAAAAAAAAACAAGAAGAAGCTACTTTCAGTAATTAATTCAGAAAAAGAGAGAGATTAGAGAGGCGTGAGAAAAGAGGAATATTTAATAATAACTAGAAGAGAGAGAAAGTTGATTAAAAAATGCAAAAAAATAAATATCACGTTGACAGTTTGACAGAACACCAATACATAATACATAATTAAAAAAAAAAAAAAAAAAAACAGACTATTGGAGAAAACCATTAAAGATTGTAGTAGATTGAATAAACGTACCTTGTGGAAGGGAGCAAGATATCCTTAAACGGAACAAATTCAGAATCATGATTCGACGAACACACTAACTGGATGGCTTTCTTCCCTAGAATGGAAAGCACCTTTGATTTTGAAGCAGTCATCATACTATTCCCACAATTTATATAAAAATGGTCCGCTCCTCCGAATCGACTCCAGTAAGGATTGTTTAACATCTGCGCTATCATATCGATGGACTCGTTAGATTGTTGCTGCGAGAAAAAAACAAAACACTTGATTAGTATTTGAATTTTTTTTTTTTCTTTTTTGCGTAAACTTTGAAAGGGAAAATGTTGAATACTACCTTCTTTTGCAGTGAGATGGGAATAAAAAAAAGCTGAGCTTCATGAGCATCGCTGGTCAAATAACTACTCTGATAAAGGTTTTTCAAAAAATAAGCGACGTTGTCTTCTTCGCCGGAGATTTTAAATCCATTTTCACGCGGATAAACAAAAACTTTCAAATCCTTTTCCATCCTAAGATGGTCATGCATATCCATGGCTGGAACACTATTAAACGGGTTGAAAGGACCCGATTCTGGAGTTTGAGGCTGCGGCGGAGGAGGTGCGTAATAGGAGGTTGGAGAAAACCCATACCGGTCACCCAGAAAAGCCATAAGAATGGCTAGGCTTAGGTACAAAAAATGTACCATCCACCACGGGCGGCTTCCCGGTGGCGGTGGATCTTCAACCACTGCCGGCGGCGGCAGGATTTGCAACACTTCGGGTGACGGCATCGTGATTTGTTGTTGGTCAGCGTTGCCGTGAATTTGTTGCCGGGGGCGTGCAACGGGAATGTAAAACATATCGTATGCTTGTCGATTGGGCTGTTGTACTTGTGCTGACAGGGCTGGTGGTGGTTGTGATTGTGGCGGTGGAGGAGGCGGATTGGAAGGTGCAGCTCCGAGAAGTCTCTTCAACATGGTTGTACTTGTGGAAGAAAATGTTTAGAGCGAGGTGAGTGAGAGTGAGAGTGAGAGTGAGAGTGGGGAGCAGTGTAGTTATATAGGGGAGAGAGACTAATTAAATCTGGTAAGTTCTATTCCTTTCAAATCTAATCTAATCTAATCTGGACCGTTCATATTGAACGCAGCCGAATGCTAGATGGACGGCTCAGGACATTCAGTTAACGTCAGCGTGTCCAAGTTACATTCTTGGAGTCCTTGAGAAGAAAGAAGTTCGTTACTGGCGTGTGACTGGATAGAAATCAGGTACAATTGGTATGGATTGTTGTGGTTTAAAGTTGCAAATCTCAACCATTAAATATAGAAAATGATTTAAAATAAAAAAGTAAAAAATATTTGTCAGGGATTGGGGGTGGATTGCACGGTGCAATTGCATTTAGCAATTGCACCGGATCCCAATTCTCGCGTGACTAATACATAAAAGAGGGATTTTTTTTTTTTTTTTTTTTTTTAGAACCAAAGAGGGATTTTTCTAATTGGATATGGACAGATTAAGTAATTACATCACTAACGAAATAACGAATTTTGTACAACTATTCTATCACTAACAAAGTAACTACTTTTTTTTAACTAATACAATCTACGTGGAAAACAAATTTCCATACTAATCTCTGAATGTGTGTACTAATCTAAATACAATTCATTAATTTAGATGGCTTGAGAAATTAAGCATGTTTTGTTACTTTGAGTTATTTAGCATTTTGGTTCCTCCTACTCACAACACCAATAGCGTATTTATCAATATTTGGAATTTTGGATTAACTCACTAAACACAATCCTATTACAATGAACCAAGGGGAAATTTGGGCTCATTTAGCTGTTCTGGCTCATGTCGCAAAAACAATCTCGACATTTATTATGAATGACAAGATTTTATTAAACAAAAATATATTACAGTCACATTACATAACAGAAGCAAAACAGGACAATTACGTATTCTATTCATTTAAAAATTAATGATACTCAAACATGCTATTTAAATATAAGTCACATGATGCGTTACATTAAGTTTTAGATGTGAACACGCCAACTTCTAAGATTTACCAAAAAGTTGGTCTTTTGATGCAACAAAATTATCAAATTAATCAATGTCAACTGCTTAACTAAAGGCAAGTTGTAGACCCCACCTCTTTTTCTTTTTTCTTTTTGCTGAGCAAAACAAGTGACACTTATGGATGCTGAGCAAAACAAGTATGTAGGCAATGTTAGCTCTTCAAGAGACGTACTTTTGGAAAAGAATTTATTCATGCAAAATCAACTCTTTTTTTTTTGTTTTTTAAATTTTTATACAAGACATGCAAAATCAACTAGTTACAAATGACTTATAAAAAAAAAAAAAAGAAAAAAAAAAAACTAGGTACAAATGATGGGAGCCTGGCTTATTTTATCAGTTAGTTACAAATAATTGCATGTGATTGGCCAATTAATAACAAAAATCCTCTAACTACCTAATAAGCTCAAACACTTATCAATAACTCCCTAATTAACAAAATAGCTAATAATTACTTTTAAGTGCTTATCATTACTAAGAGCTCCAGAAATACACTGCAACGTAAAGGCCCATGAAGTGTTTGAAACACAAGGCCTCATGAGTCACGACTCTACAGCGGTGAACAACCCAACACGCCACGTCATGTGATAGGATGATACCGATCCATCCCTTTATTTACGGGATCAGTAGTCGATACTCCGTTGGCTCCTCATCTCTAGGTTGTTTTGTGAAGTAAGCTGCGTTGCTACCTCATAACTGAAAATCGAAAATCCCAAGTCCGCGGAAATGGGAATCAGTACCATACAAATCACTCACCCCTCCGCAGGAATAAAAAAACTAGTCAAATCCAGCAAAGTTGGAGCAAAATATAAAGTTTGACCAACTTTAACCAGGCCACCCTAATCTCAAGATTCGACCATCCAATCATTACGATTGTTCCCACAATGTGAATATTTTTTGATACCCCTAAATTCAATGGTGGGGTTTCCAATTTGAGCGTGGCTTGTAAATGAAATGATCCATGGTCGTGTGAGCCGCTTCTCAAAAATTTACCACTTCCTACGGATCGGTTCGAAATCACTCAAAAATACATTTTTCTACTAAATTGAGAGTTATATAATAGAGTCACCACTTATTTTTATTTATACAAAAAAAAAAAAAAATAAAGCTAAAAAATTAATAAAACATTGGGATCTACGTTATGGTAGGAAAGTTACACGACTTTGGTTTTATGTATAATCTATTAAAGAAAACTAGCCTTTGAGCACGCTTGCAATTTGAGATTACTAAATTTTTCAATCACAAAAAATTCTAGGGGTGTGATGACTTACAAATACATAATATTCATCACTCCTCTAGGTTTTTTTGTGATTGAAAAATTTAATAATCCCAAATTATAATGAATACAAATTATTAACCTTTATTTCAAAAAATAAAATAGGTTCTGAGCACTCGTGTGAACGCGTGCTTAGAAGCTAGTTTTGGTAAAAGTTAATAAGTTGAATCCATTATAATTTAAGATTACTACATTTTTCAATTACAAAATACTTAGGGGTGTAATGAAAAAATTATTTTTTCATTAGGCACTTATTATTTTATATTTTTAAAAAAATTCATTTATTTTAATTAGGGGTTGTTATTTTTTCAAATAAAAAAAAAAAAAATTCTAGGAGTGTGATGAGATGTAACACAAAATATAAACACATTTGGAAACACATAAATTTCATCACATCCTTAGATATTTTTGTGATTGGAAAAAATGCATCAATCCTGAATTATGATAAATAGAAAGTTTTGTCCTTTAGGGGTAAAAAAAAAAAAAAAAAGTCTCTAAGCACATGTGAGGCTAGTTTCTTCAAATGTGAAAATTGTCAATTGTTATGATTTTTCTATATCATTAGAAAATTAGTTTTAAAAATATTACTTAATTTGAATGCTTCTTGAACTAATGCTTTTATCAACAAACATAAATGCGCAGCAATGTACATATTAGTCCTTTCACGTATGCTCAAAGGTTTTTCCATTTTTTTAAATGTCAATACTTTCTTTTTCCAAATTTTTTTCCTTTTGCCATTCAAATATAAATTGTAACGACAATGATAAGATACAAATAGAACAAATTTTGTGAGTAGATTCATAAAGCAAAACTTAATTCACCCCAAATTAGTGCATCATTAATCCCAACATCTTACGTGAATATATAATGTAAATATCTTGAATCCACTACTAAAATATTTGTAGTTTATTTGTAGTTTATTTTATTATTACTTTGAAGCCTACAAAGCATTTACTATTTGTTAAGGGCAAAAAAGTTTCCCTCCGACAAATGAGATTTGTGATGGGTCGGGGGCCTAACCGAAACTTGACGATGAGCTTAATGCGCGGCCCAAAGGCTATCGGTGAAGATCCAAAGAATTCACTGTGTTTTTATGCCTTGGGCCTAGATTGGGATTGACAAGGATGGCCCGTAAACAATCCCTACAGCGGACATGTTAGCATGATTAAAAAACATATTGCAAGTTATAACCCAGCAGTAAAATGTTTCTGCAGAAAAAGACCTAGCGGTAAAATATTTTTGCAGAAAAACGACTTAGCGGTAAAATATTTCTGCAGAAATACGGCCCAGTGGCAAAATATTTCTGCAGAAAAACGACCCAGCGATAAAATGTTTCTGCAGAAATACGGCCCAGCGGTAAAATAACTCTGCAGAAAAATGGCCCAGCAGTAAAATATTTCTGCAGAAAAACGACCCAGCGGTAAAAGGTTTCTGCAGAAATACGGCCCAGCAGTAAAGTGTTTTTGCAGAAAATAGCCCAGCAATAATGTGTTTCTGCAAAAATCAACCTAGCAGTAATGTGTTTCTACAGAAAGTCAGCCCATCAATAAAACAAGACAGAATAAGATACAACTATTTCATGAATGAAAGAAGTCAATATGTTTCAAACTCATCATCCGTCAATTCTGGAGAAGAGTCCTCTAATACAATAACATTAATATGAGGGAAAAACACTATAGTGATAGTTACATCATAACCATCAATGGTAAATGAATAAGTAAGTATGATGGGATCTATTATGACAAATAATGAGGAAAACTTAGTGTGAGATGAAGGGAGAGAGAGAGATTCCAGCTAGCGCAGCAAGATCATTATGGTGCCAAGGCATGCTCATGGATGTAGTATAAGTGGTGAGTAGTGAAAGACATTTCAAGTAGTATGTATAGTGTGGAATAGTGTTTAGTGGAGTTGCTGGGATCTTCTACTGGGGCAGAGGAATGTTTAGAAATAAAGGTATATGGAGTGTTTTGGGCTAAGAGCTGGGGGAACTTAGTTTTTTGGCTTAAAACTTAGTTCTCAGTGACTTCTTCAGCACGTAGGAAAGGCTTAAACAGAAGAGTAGAGAGGGAGTTTTCTTGGTAAGTATTTTTTAATGTCTTCCTCTGTTGTTCTTGAAGCTTTAATGGAGAGTTCCTTTTATAGCTAGGTTCTCAGGGGGTGATTAGCAAACAATCTTTACTAAATCTTTCTCAATCTTCAGAAAATCTATTAGAGAATCGTTTCCAAAATTTTTGCTAATGATGGTAAGAAGATTGTTGCTGTTTTAGGTAAGATCAGCTGGGTTTCTGCCTTGACATTGAATGTTGATTAGCATTGGCTGATGGGATTAGCACATAGATTAGGCTAATGATCTTGGTTATGCTGCTGCTAGAATCAGAGTTCCTTAGGGCAGGTTGCATCACCCCAAGCCAGGTGTCAACCATGGAGCCCTTGTTGGAAACCTCTGCTGGGATCCCCTTGGTGCCCTCCAAACTACATTTCCCTAAGCTTTCCCATTTGGGATTCATGTGCTTGGTCCATGAACCAGAAAATATGTATTTTTGGTATGAAAAAGAACTAATTTCAGCTTGTTTTGTGAGCTCCAAGGGTCTGATTCATGGTTGTTTGATGACCCTTGACCAGCTGTGTTGGAGGAGAAAGAAAGGACTACTGGGAAAGTTGGCTGAAGCTTCCCAACTGTCTGTCACATTAGACTTAGTTTTTTGTCATATCATGTGTGATGGAGCTTCAGCTTGTAGAGGAAATGTTTCTTCTCTAATCGACACGTGTCCCTCCTTCAATCTGATTGGACAAGTTAGAGTTTGGTGGTAGTGGGCTCCAGCTGTTAAGATTATGCTGAATTTTGGCTGAGGAGTTTACGTTGGCTTCAGCTGTTGGGCCTTGCACACGTGATGGGCTGGTTTGGCTGGTGCATGTATTTAAGCTCCTTTGGGTTTGGTTAATCCTACAAAATGAAGACTTTTGCCATGGGTGATATACATGGGCTATTTATAAATTTTGTAAGAGAAGTATTATATTGAGAGATGAGTAATTATATTTCTTATGAGTAAAGGATTTAATATATGTGAAATAATACTTGATTTTGTAAATATGTGCCAAAATAGCGTTTGGGCTTTTATGGAATAGTTGTAAAAATGGGTATAGTGCCAAAATAGTTTTTGGGCTTAATAAAATAATTCCAAATTAATACTTGGGCTTTGTGAGACTAGTGCCAAAATAGTTTTTGGGCTTAATAAGATAGATGCCAAATTAGTATTTTGGGTTTAGTAAAATAATGCCAAATTAACATTTGGGCTTAATAAAATAGGTGTCAAATTATTATTTAGACTTTGTAAAATAATATTTGGGCTTAATAAAATAGGTGCCAAATTATTATTTGGGCTTTAGAAAATAGTGCCAAATTATATTTGGGCTTAAGTAAATAGTTGCCAAATTATTATTTGGACTTTAGAAAATAGTGCCAAATTATTATTTGGGCTTAATAAAATAGGTGCCAAATTATTATTTGGGCTTTAGTAAATAGTTGCCAAATTATTATTTGGACTTTAGAAAATAGTGCCAAATTATTATTTGGGCTTAATAAAATAGGTGCCAAATTATTATTTGTGCTTTAGTAAATAGTTGCCAAATTATTATTTGGGCTTTAGAAAATAGTGCCAAAGTATTATTTGGGCTTAAGTAAATAGTTTCCAAATTATTATTTGGGCTTTAGAAAATAGTTTGAGATTTTGTAGAAATATTGCCGTGTAGCAACGGACTTTTAGAGATGCCGTGTAGCAACGGACTTTTCAGGTGCCGTGTAGCAACGGGCTTTAGATAGGTGCCGTGTAGCAACGGGCTTTAGATAGGTGCCATGTAGTAACGGGCTTTTAGAGTGCCGTGTAGCAACGAGTTTTTAAGGTGCCGTGTAGTTTCGGGTTTTAGAAGGTGTGCTGTGTAGCAACGGGCTTTTTAAGGATTTTTGTTGGATTTTTGGGTTTTCCCACTAGGTAGATGATTGATGATTTTGGGCTTTTTGTTGTGGAGATAGTGCAATTTTGTGGCCCAATATTGGTAGTAATATGATGTGTATTTTTGTGGATAATATGTATGAGAGGGCCCAAGGTAATTTATGGGGCTTATATAGGGATATTTGTAGAAGCCCAATTACATGGGTAATATATATATATATATATATATATGGGAAATATTTATGTGAGTTTAAAATAGTTTATGGGTTCATGTGGGTATTTTGTGAGTGGGCTAAAGAAATTAGGGCTTGAAAATTCGTACCTCAACACTATTTAAGCAACAAAACTTTGTATGAGTCTCATGATTAATATGATACAAAATTAAGACTCAACTTCAACTAAAATATTATTAAAAAATCATTATAAAAAAAAGTTTTACAAAGCAATAATTCAACTCTTGTTCTTGAGTTCGGTCCAATAGAGAATCGTACAATCTATTTGAGAAAAAAAAAAAAAAACAACTATTTCATTATTATATTATTTGGACTGAACAGGGAAATAGAGCAATAATATTTTTACATTGTGTAACTCATCCAAAAATAAAAAAGCCTGAATACAATTTATGTTCCTTATAATTAGAATATAGAATCTATAGATAACAAATCTAGAGAAAGAGGTTCCCCGTATTGCCTAACCCATTATGTATGTTGCAGGTTCTTTAGACTGTGGTTTCAAATTTGGGAAGAAATAGACCATTTAATTCCTTACTTGAATAGAATTGATCACTTGACTCAGCATCCACCCCAAGTGTGTTGTATTTGGCAACTTTAATCCCTTGTTTACGGGCCTAATTAAGGAACTTAGGATTAAGTTTCTTTCTTGTTGAAAATAGTATAACAAAGTAGCACAAAGGAAGATGTGGGCGTGTAAAATATCTATCAAATTTCTTTTGAAAATTTGAAATTGACAAAAAAAATTTCCATTCATAGACATTGTGATTTTTTGGAGCCATAATTTGCTAATAAAATCGTATAAGAAATCTAAAATCTTAAAAAAAAAAAAAAAACTCAAAGAATAAGGTATAGGTATAGACATGAATATCAATCCACCTGAATTGTTGATCCTCACTTAACTGAGTGCAAAGACATTGCTCTAATACTAGAAGACCTTATCCGTGCAAATCCTTTGCAAAATACGCAAAACCAACCGACAAAATCAACATGCCATAATTTGCTGATAGAATTATATAAGAAATTGTAAAATCTAAAAAAAAGAAGCCGCAATAAAGTTTTAGGCATGCTGAAGAAATGCTATCTTGGAATATTTTGGCAAATAGAACCCAATAAGGCAGTAAACTAAAAACTAAAAATTTAAAAAGAACATGAGAGAGAGAGAGAGAGAGAGAGAGAGAGAGAGAGAGAGAGAGAGGGATGCCTAGCATATAGATGAGATACACCAACAATTGTATCAAATCTTTGCCTATAAATTCCCACCTACACACCACCAAATTGAAACAAATAAATAAATCACAACCTATGAAAATCACAACACATAAAAACTAAAATGTCAATTACAGAATACGTAAGGAAAGATTAGAGTACCAACCTTTTGAATTTTATTTTGAGTGATGGCCTTCTTTGCATGTCCACTCTACCAATCTTTTATTTTATTTTTTTTTGATACCAGACCTCTAGGGCTCTTAACGTAGCAAAGACTGTTTTTTTATTTTATTTTATTTTATTTTATTTTTCATTTTTTGAAATTGAATTTGCAAAAAAAAAGGGATGTGAGGATAAAGATGGATAGAGTCAAATAAAATTGTAACTGCAAGGCTCCTAACTGCTGGGTGATAATGGGGATTTAATATATATATATATATATATATTTTTTTTTTTTTTTAATATGAGGGAAGGGAGTTTAAACTTGTTCGTGGGTGAATTTATTTTTGAAAAGAGAGTGGATGAATTTTCAGTAGAGTGGTTTTTTATTGTTCAAAAGATAATTGTTTTGATAATTATGTGGATTGAGATAAGAATTGTGATAGCATTTACTTTTATTATTATTTTTTTATAAAGATAATTGAAGCATTAGAATTCTAGTAGATAAAAAATACATATAGGAATAAGACATTTGAATACAAATGGGTGTTGAGAATAACAAATTTTTTTTTTCCTTTGTGCGTGAAGGTTTTTTTTTTTGGTACTGATTTGATTTTGAAGCAATTGAGTAGTTGGGTTTTGGTTTTTGCGTGGATAGATTTTCCCACTAGTCTTATACGGAAAAATGAAATGAGGGTTCTTGAAATTTGTTTGGATATGGAAAGGCACTTTCGTCACTTAGAACTACACTTTTGTTTTGTAAGTTAAGGATTTTATTTTTTGGATTTTAAAGTTAGAAAAAATGATGATTGTGTAGAGAAAAAGAACATAGAAGAGAGGAATTGAGGAAGAAATAAATTGAAGAAGTTGAGATTTAAAACCAACATGACTGTTGTCCTATTTTGTAGGCCATGTTTTACATGGGAGTTAGAGGTTATTTTTAGCATGTTATCCTCAAGTTTTATCTCTACTTTTTTGTAGTTTTTATTTTTATTTTTTATTTTTAAATTTCAAATTCAAAACAATGATATTGAGGAAAATAAAAAACCAACACATGAGATGAGATTAAGGAGCGAGAGAAACCGGATGTTCAAAAAATAAAAGTTTTTTTTGAAAGCGTTCAAAAAATAAAAGTTAAGTCTTTTTATTTTTTTTAAATTCTTTATCAAAAAAAAAAAAAAAAAAAAAAATCTCTGAAGGCTCAGTTTGAAAACCAATTGGGTAATGTTCCTATGTCGTAGGCAATTTTATACGTGAGAGTTAGAGAAGTATTTTTACTATGTTATCCTCAAGTTTTGTTTTTACTTAAATCTTGGAAATAAGGGTATTTTTTTTTTAAAAATCCGGTCTAAGCAAGAGAAAGCTCTTTAAATAGTAGTATAGATTACATAGTTTTGATTTCTAGCTAGTTACAGTCTATCAAAATGATAAATTATATTGAACAACATATATATATTATATATAATAAAAGTAGGGCATAGAAGCCGTGGTTGCGCCACGTGGCTTCACCAAATTGCAGAAATTTTATTAAATTTTTAGATTTTTAAAAAAACTAAAAATAAATAATATACTACTAGGACTCTAATTCATGTCTAAAAAAAACTGTAGATTAATATTAGATTAATCAGGACTCTAATTCATTCGTGGTAGTTTAATTAGCTTTAGACTTTTTGTTCATATAAAATTCTTCAATGTGAAGTGTGTGTATATATATATATATATATATATATATATATCAAATAATTTATAATCAATACCCATCATACGGTTCTTTTGCATTATTGTTCTTTTCTTCTACCTACAACCTCTACTATTCTCTTCTTTTACCTACAACCTTACAAGTACGTATTTTTTTACTCTATTTTTTTTTCCATCAAATTAATATATTTTGTGTATTTGTTTATGTTGATTTCCTTAAATTTAATCCAATTTAGAGAATTGTTATGGATTGTTAAGTTGAATTGTTTTGTGGGTATAGATGTTGAATGTTTTTTAATTGCTTATATTTATATTTATGTTTTTTTAATACACTTATTTTTAATTGCTACTTGATTGTTTATAAGAACTTCTTGAAATAATGTTAAATTAAAAGTATAAAAACTAAAATAAAGATTTTAAAATATAAAGACGATTTTGAAATAAAGATTAAAGATTTAAAACCAAATATGCGATTTAACTCGTTTTTAATGTGGCCTTATGCTTGCTCACGTTGAGTGTGAGACAGTGAGACATGCTTGCTCACGTAGAATTTATTTTTTACTATTTTTTCACTTAATTTATTAATCTATTTTTTTAACAAATACTTCTTATAACATTAGACTTCTATAGCTCTATTAACCTAAACGCTATATATAAGGTTCCTAATAGATATATACTTATTTTACTATTAAAAATTATGGCAATCTTATTAAGCTACGGACAAAATAGCGAGACAGTGAGACATGATATATATATATATATATATAATAAAAGTTGGGCTTAGACGCCGCGGTTACGCTATGTGGCTTTACCAAATTGCAGAAATTTTATTAAATTTTTAGATTTTTAAAGAACTAAAAAGGAATAGTATACTTCCAGGATTCTAATTCATTTTTATCATTAAGTAGTTTATATATATAAAAAATAAAAATTTGCTTTTTGGCCTATATATAAAATAAAATAAAACCTCACACTACACCTATTAGTTGTTTTTTTTTTTTAAATTGGTTCAACGCAAGAGTTCTTTTTTTCTAATCTTTTACCTAAAACAAAAACAAAAATGTAGGAGTTCTTCTTTGTTCAACTTGGAGACCTTTTTTTTTTTTTTTTTTTTTTTTTAATTTGGTTTATTATTTGGTTTTTTTTTAACAGGTTTAATGTAGGAGTTCTTTTTTCTAATCTTTTGCTAACAAAAAAACAAAAAAACATAGGAGTTCTTTTGGTGGACTATTTGAACCAATAGGATTATTATGCATCGATGATAAAGAAGAATAGAGAAAGAGGTAGAGGTATAATAAAAGTTGGGCTTAGATGTCGTGGTTACGCCATGTGGCTTTATCAAATTGTAGAAATTTTATTAAATTTTTAGATTTTTAAAAAACAAAAAAGGAATAATATATTATCAGGACTCTAATTCATTTTTATTATTAAGTAGTTTATCTCTTTAAAAAAAATATATAGAAATAAAAATTTTCTTTTGGTTTTTTTTTTTTTTTAATAGGCTCAACGTAAGAGTTCTTTTTTTATAATCTTTTACTTAAAACAAAAACAAAACTGTAGGAGTTCTTCTTTATTCAACTTGGAGACATTTTTTAATGAATTATTATTAGATTAATCAGGACTCTAATTCATTTTTATCTCTAATTTATTGTTATCATAAAGTAAGTGCATCTCTAAAAAAAAAATGAAATAAAAAATTGCAGATTAATATTAGATTAATTAGGATTCTAATTCATTCATATCTCAAATTCAAAACATCAGGACTCTAATTTATTTTTATCTTTGATTCATTGTTATCATAAAATAAGTGTATCTCTAAAAAAAAAAAAAAAAAAACATACTGCTTCCCGTAAGGTTTTTTTTTTTTTTTTTTTTTTTTTTTTTTTTTGTGTGTATTAACTTTAACATAAACAAAAAAAAAAAAAAAAAAATCTAATAATAATCTAGCTAATAACGTTAACTATTTTTTTTTGGATAAAGTATTTTTAAAAAAAAAAAACTTATATGTAATTAAACTAAACTTTTGCTTAGGTAACTTCAAGGAGTTTAGAGTATTTGATTTTTACTTGGACTCCATTTCTAGGCGGAGTAAGTATATATATACACCGTTAGTTGGTGTAGTTTTTCATTCTCCAAATTATTGTACAATTTTTTTATTTAGGCTTCCATTTTCTACCTAAAATCATGTAGGTATGTATTTTTTACTTTAATTTTTTATTATAATCAATTAAATACATTTTATGTATTTTTTGCCTTTTGTTTAAGCTAATTTCCTTACATTTTCTTTGAGATGGTAATTTCCTTATGTTTGATCCAATTCACATGTTAATGGTTTGATCCAATTTAATTATTTTGTTGTCCAATATATATGTAAGCTGTCGTAGCAAATTCCAATCATAGACTATTAAATTTATATACAATTTTGCAATCTATATAGTACTTTGTTTTTTTTTTTTTTTTTTTTTACTCTGTTTAATTTTCTTCTTGATTTTTTTTTTTAGGTTTGTCAAAAAAGATTTCAAGCAACCTAAGAAATTTGTAATCAAGATGTAGAACTTTGCAATTTTTTTTTTAATTAGAAGAAAGGTTTTATTCCTCAAATAGTTCTATCTTTAAAAAGTGGCCAATTTTATGTTTCTTTGTCTAAAGATTTTAATCATTAATATTATTGTTAACAATACTGCAAATCACTTATATTGTAGATTCATTAGATATAAAATTCATATGCCAATAGTTTGATACATGTAACTACAAATGATATTATTGCATAGTTAGTATGTTAGAAGATAATTGTTATACTAATGCAATTTATTCCTTTTGTTATAATAATTGCTTATATATTTGGTTATAATAATTATATATATTCTACAAGTTTTAACATAAAACCGTGCAACGCACGGGCCTTCAACTAGTATATATATAACCAAAACCTCTGAAACTCTCACAATTTTCCACGTCAGCATTATTTAAGAAAAAAAAAAATTATTTAAGAAAAAAATAAAAATAATTTTTTTTTTCTAAAACCCGATAATTAAAAAACCTAAAATTTTGATAAAAAACACGGCATCTAAGACCTAATAATACAAAAACCTAAAATTTTGATCTCTCTAAAATCGACTCCTTCTCCTTCCCCCAAAATCAAAATCCAAAACTTAGGATGAGAAAGAAGGAAGAGCCAATCAGATATGTTGGGAAACGATTGACCCATTGTCTTTACCTCTCAGAGCTCACCTTACTCTCCATCTGACAAACCAAGGAGAGGAACCTGGTACAATGATGAAGAAGCCAAAATTCTTAACGGCTTGCAAGGCTGATCAGCGGTCGCACTTCAAATCCAAGGTTTTCTTTCTTCAATTATATTGGATTGGGAAATTCTAGCTCTTTATATTATAGATTTATGTTGCTGTTGACTAATTTCTTATTAAATTTGCTATATATGATGAAAATGCTTGCCCCTTTTTTTCACCATTGTTTTCTGAATATGTTTAATTGAATGGTACAGTGAATTTTCCTCACAATCCAAGTAGAAAAGGATTATATATAGTATGGATTTGGTGTCATCGAATAGTTGTTTTAATTTCCTAATCATTAAGATCATAGACATAGAAATAGAAATTCACACTGATTTTTTTAAGTAGACAATTAAAAAAAAACCACTAATTTTATAGAAATTTTGTTTTTCCATTGTATGTTTTGATTTAGACAACTTTAGTCAATTTTCCAAATTCTACCATGTTTGTTTTAGTGATGTAAAAACAAATGTTAGACATGTTGGTGAGAAATATAAAAGCCATGGGAGAGTTGGGTTTCTAGCTTTACATTGCTCATGACTAAGACATTGAAATTTTGTGCACACCATGTGTTTGACAAAATGTCTTATTTACTCTTGCATTAGTTTTTATAGCCTACTGTATTTTTAGTTCCTTCCACTAATTTGATAGAAATTTTGTTTTTCCATTATATGTTTCGATTTAGACAACTTTAGTCAATTTTCCAAATTACACCATGATTGCTTTGGTGATATAAAAACAAAGATAAGTCTTAATTTTGGAACCTAAGAACCTGTTTGTTGATGAGAAAAATAAATTAAAGAATTTGATGCTTGTGTTTGTGCTTTCCCTTATAAGGTTCTCAAGAGTTTGTTTGTCTAATTTACTTTGCTCAGATACAATGCATGTTTTGTAAGTTTCATTCAAGCCATAAATGGAAATTGGTTGTAATTCAGCATTTTTTTTTTTTTGCAAAGGTTAAATAAAATTTGCAATATTTGTATTGAATTTCTTTGTATCACCAAACTTAAAATTCATTTACATATTTGTAATATGCCTGTTGTTTTCATAATGATGGAGGTTTTGGTTAAAGCTTGCTAAAGAGTTCTGAATTGTCTATATAAAATACTTTTGTAAAATATGTTACCCTCTAAATATATATAGAACATTACACGAAGTTGATATGAAGGGAAAATAGATTTTTGCTAGTTAGTAATAGTGTTATTTTCTGCATTTTCAATTTGAAGCTTATCATGTAAAATTATTCATGACTGTCCCTTCTTAGGCTCATACCATTATATTTTCATTAAGAAGAGAGCTGCGCTTTAATTTTTCCTAAGGTTGTTATGATTTTCATTTTCTGGAGAATATATTTCCGTACCTCACTTTCTTTGTAATTATTACTATCGCATTCATCTCATTGAAAAAACATAGTTTAGCATAAGATTGTCTAATATTCATTCTTTTGATATTTGGGTGTTAAGCATTCTTGGCTAGCTTCTTTTATATTCAATTGTCTTTGCAAACAGCACAATATGTGTTTGTGTACTTTTATAATTCCTAGACTGCAAAAGATTTAGCTACTATTAATGAACAATTAGATTCTTGGACTGCACAAGATGCAGCAATTGTTAATGATACACCATATATTGAATATTTGCTTTGTACAATTACTGTAGGTAGTGAGATCATATTAACTGCAATTTCATTATAAACTGTGTATGTGAATGTGTCGTCATAACTTGGAAATTTTTATTGATTGTTTGACCATTGGTTGTGAGATTGATATTGAACTTGGACTTGGTTTTACCCATATGGTATATAATTTTAGAAGATAATTTCAAAAGGTTTAGAATTTTTTTTGTATTGCGTAAGGAATAGGAAGTAGAAAATCTACGGCTATAGCATGAATCCTAATCTTCTTGGTGAGTGATTCTCCTCTTTGTTTAACCACTTAATGCTTGTGTTACTGTCCTTTGATTCATTGTTTATTTTTCTGCTCACAATTTGGTTGTTATTGATAGGATTTGAATATTTTGGTTATTGATAATACTCAAAGCTAAGGTCGTGATACATTTCCAGCATTATATCCTTTAAAGGCTTCTTTAAGTTTTAATTTTGCTTCTATAGAATTATTAGCATTTAGATGTATTTGTGTGTGGTTATCTTTAGAATAATATATATAGATCATGGTTGTGGGAATTTACTTTTTGACCTTAGTAGTTTAGTTCATCATAGTTTGCCAGAAATCCATTGATTATGTATGACCTATTATCTATCCCTCTAAAAGAAAAGGTTTGTGAAAGGGGATTTTTTGGCCCCTGTTTGATGCTTTCTCAGTGGGTATTATGTCAAAGGTATTACAATCTGCTGGTCTTACTACCTGTGTACATTGCTGTTTTGTGCTGATATCCAAAGTGCTGGTGTTGTTTGTGCGTTGTTGTTATTGTACATGCTTATATGCATTATGCTTCTGTTGTACTTAGTGTTAGCTGTATTGTGATACTTGGTAGCTATTAGCACTGTACTAGGAATTGATATAAAGTCCTAGGATGTTTTGGTAGTTATTGGCAGGTCACATTCTGTTATAGATGACCTGACTAATTAGGCATGTGCTCAATGTATTATAGAGCATGTGATAGATTAGGAGTTAGTTAATCAGTTTCAGTTGCAGCTTAGTTTAAAAGGCTGCAATGATTCTAAGAAAGAATATCAGGAGAATAATAATCTAAGTTTACTTTCTTTTGTTCTCTAATCTTTCCCCCCCAATTCTTAGGAGGCCAAGCTAACTTGAATCAGCCATTACAATTCACAATTCACACACTTCATCACTCCAATTGGTCAAGAACTACGATTCTTAACAAAATTAAGGACTCAGTGAAAAATGTTAATATGGGTTGTGGTTGCTTGCTTGATGCTAATAAAAATTTTCAGATTTATCAATATGTTAACGATGGGTCAATGAACATTTTTTACTATGTAAATTGATTTGCATATAGGTTTAGAGGAAAAGATGATACTCAAATAGGAAGAACAGATCATCCTACACCATGAAAAAAATGAGAAGGCAGTATAAAGATAAAGAGATAATAAATCATTCAATAAAGCGACCACTGACTTTTACCAATAATGCTCTAGCTTAGTTTCAAGATAGGAAATAATGCTTTAGATTTTGATTATCATTTATTTCATGGTGTGATTATGAATTTTCGTGCGATTTCAAGGTGACTTGGTGTTTTTCAATGTATTATTGGAAATGAATAGTGAGTCTACAATTGTAAAGTCTCATTACATTAGATTTTTGCTGATTTGATTGGGCATGTTATGGTGGGGTTGATATTGAACATAGACTTCGTCTTAGCAATTTAATTTTAACTTTTTGTGTATGGCAGAGGTTTAAGAAGAACATTGAATTTTGATATTCTTCTTTTGAGTTTTAATTTCGTGTTCTCTTTGAGTATTTTTAGTTTAGTTGGATTTAATAATGGTGGAAATACACTTTTTTGGGAAGAACAGTGGGCCGTTTTTTATGTAAATTTTACTAAATTTGCTTGAATTATTTGAACAATTACCCCAAAAAAAAGGTCTTTAATTTTTCCTCTTCCACATTTAAATTAAAAAAAAAAAAGAAAACGTTCAGTTGCAAACTTGGAATTGACCATGGAAGGAGACTCATTTCTGACTCTGTCTCTTTGATTCCTTAATATTCAGAATGTAGACTCAGTATTTCATTTGGCCTTTCTTTCCTTTTTTTTATTCTTCTTCTTCTTCTTCTTCTTCTTCTTTACTCCTTCATCCCTTTTATTTATGAATTTCTAAATTTAAGATAGTATTAAAATTAAATTATGTTTTACTTAAGTATGTCAAAAAAAAAAAAAAAAAAAAATCAGTTTGCAACAATTAAATAGATCATTTACTGCACTATAATTGTCTACGTTCTTTTGTAATCACAATGATCCTTCAATTATAAGATAACTAATGTCTGTCTTATTCTATCTAAAGTCTGTAATTTCACTTTTTTATTCCATTGTACCTTTTCCTTTGTCTTGGTATTTTAAAAGTTTGTATGTTTTCATTATAGATAAAAGTCTATGTTACAAAAAATATATAACGGAAGCAGTTGATAATGAAGAAATTAGCTTGATAAAACAAAGCAGCTTTACATTAGTGAGATTTGGATCTGAATTTGATGTGGTAGCTGTTCCTAATTGGTAGATTCTCATTTTCTCATTTTTCTTTATCTTTAATCTCCCAAATATGCATACTCTGAAAAGTGGTACATCTTTTTTGTTCCAGGTTGATTACTTATCAGAAGGAAAAATGTTCAGGCAAAATCTTCTTAAGAGATGCAAAACAACAACCACCTCTCTCTCTCTCTCTCTCTCTCTCTCTCTCTCTCTCTCTCTCTCTCTCTCTCTCTCTCTCTCTCTCTCTCTGTGTGGCAATGTTAGAATTTAGATACATCTTGGACATCAAGAATGATTGATGTAATGTATGAACTATATTTGAATAATTAATGTAATGTATGAATTATATTTGAATGAGTATGGAATGATGGGGTTGAGGGAGGGAGAGAGGGAGGGAGATGAAATTGGAGTGATTATATTTGGAATTTACTTTATTTGTGTAATTAATTGTATTGGAGTGTACTTATACAAGTTATATATTTTCTAAATTATGATCTCAAGCTTTTGGTTACCACGATATCTCATCGTATGTGATAGGTTTTATTGCTTTGGTATATAATTTATACCTTGATATTGGTTTTTTTTTTTCCCCATGTTAGGGAAGTTGTGTTAATTGATTGACATGTCATTATCAACAGCTTTCCCGTGCATCGCATGGGTTAGTGACTAGTTTTTCTAGAACCCAAGATCTAAGTTTGGTATTCAGCAAAAAAAAAAAAAAAAAAAAAAAAAAAAAAAAAAAAAAATCAAAGTTTGGTTACTATGTTACAAAGTAGAAAGGTATTAAACACCCATTTTGCCCAATAAAATCTTGTCCTCTAGACTAAAGATGACCAATCACATATTCAAGTATTCAACAAACACTCACGGCATATCACATACATTCATTGAACATTGTAGGTATTTAAGATTCATGTCATTCATTTGTTGGTGAGTTAGATTTTTAGATTTAAGATTAATCTTGAGACTAAGAATTATTTCATACATCTATTTTAAAAGAGCTTAAAAGAAAGGTTTCTGATATTTAAAAATATGCATAAATTTATTTAAATAAATTAGATTTGAATTTTAGTAAAAGCATATCTGAAATTTTGTTGAAAGAACAACATATATATTTTATTGAAAATAGAAAAAATATATATATTTTATTAATGGAAACACATTTTAGAGTGTAGAAAAATTACATCTATTTCAATCTTATCTCTATTGCTTTCGCGTCTCTCTCAATCTGATCTCTGTGGCTCTTGCCTTAGTTTATGGGGCTTGCTATCATCGCATTGGGATCTTCTTTGAGGTTTTCTATAGGCATCTGACGATTTTGGTGAACAAGTCCAATGGTAAAGGGGATATGTGTACTAAATCCGATGACTCTTTATAATCATGGTGAAAAGCTCACTGTTAAGGAGCTTTCCTAGGGGTGTTGGGGCTTATATGAAAATTCCAACTTGACGGGGGAAAATACAGTGAATCCACTCTTGTAGGGACCAAATCGAAAATTCTGCAGTTATCTAAGTCCACTCCAAAAGGGCCAAACTGCAAATCCAGGGCAAAACTATGTAGAATTCATTTTTGAAGAACAAAACTGCAAATTCTGAGAAAATCTGTGAAATGTCCACTCTTGTAGGATCAAAATGCAAACTTTGAGAAATATTCACTATTGTAGGGATCAAATTGCAAATTTTGAGAATTATCCACTCTTCAGGGAATAAACCAATAATCTTGTAAATTCTAACAAATGGAACTTCTTTATGCAAATTTTGATATTTAAGGACTTCTTGGGGACCTCTTTGCAAATGCCAACTCTTCGAGGGACTTTTATGCAAATTTTGACTTTTAAATTGATATCCTACAAATTCTAACTCTTCGAGGGTATTCTATGTGAAACCTGACTTTTCTGACCCTCTAGGGGCTTTTCTGCAATTCTTGCAACTTGGAAAGGCTCCTTGAATTTTTTTTTTTTCACATTAAAACAAATTAAAAAAGAAAAAACCACCAAAACTCTACCACTACCACAATCAGATTGGGTCTATTTCAGAGAAAAGTATTAGATCTGAAGCAATTCTCGAAAAGAATAATTTCAATTTGGTTGCGTTGGTGTTGAGATGTGGCTTTTTGTTTACTGGAATAGATCTATACACGTAAGGTTGCAGCTGGACATGGCAAATGTGCCGGTCGGGTCAATTGGGTCGCGGGTCAAGCGGGTTGCGGGTAAAAAAAGGGTTTTAAGCGAGTTAAAAAAGAGCTCTGGTCAATCGGGTTGTGGGTCGGGTCAGGTTGACCATTATTTTTCACATGAATTTTTTTTAAATAAAGAAAATAACATGTAATTGTCATTTGGAAAGTCATACAACAAATTACTTGATGTAAAATGCATTATTCTGAATTCATCACTTATATCAAGAACAAACTCAGTTAAACTTATTAATACTTATTCAATAATTTTAAAATTATACAAATCCTAACATTGCTAACTAAAACAAAATAATACAAAGATAAGTAAAACAAATACACAAGTTTTATTTCTACATAAAATCAACATCCCAAAATATAAAAAAAAATTACAAATGACTTATTAAATAACTCATTTGACAAAGAATAAAAACATATAAGAAATTTACAATCTTGAAAATTAATTTTATAATCTATTATCAATTGTAGTTGACACTCTATTTCAATTTGAAAATATAAGTTAAAGTTTGATTGTTTACTTATTTATACATGGTTTCTTTTATGAAGATCATATCATTGTTAAATAACACACATTCTAGGAAATATCATAATTTATTTTGAAAAGCTGTTTATTTTGGACATAAATTGTTTAAAAATAAGTCTAAGCATTCATAATTTATACTAATTTGAAACTCTGACTTCATTATTTTCACACTTGTGAATGTTTTTTTACACATGTCTACAATTTTAATCTAAATTTTTAACATTACTGTAATTAGATTATTTTAGCATGTACTTAATTTGCTATTTGATATTTAAAAATCTTTACTCATTATAGAATGCTCAACCATTCATCTTTCAATTCGTTTGCATGTAGAAATTGTTTCCTTAAAACTCACAACAAACAATTAAACCAATATTGTCATAATTTTATTATTGTTTTTACCCAAAAAAAAATGTTTTAAAAAATAGTTTAGGTCATGGGTCGGGTTGACTTGCAAAAAATATGGGTCGGGTCACGGATCAACCCATTTTTGCTTCTAGTAAAAAAAATCGGGTTTGGGTTAGGTATTTTTTCGGATCGGGTCAGGTTGAGTCAAAAAATTCTAATCCGTTTTTTCATGTGAAGTTGCAATGTAGGGTGCTAAATATAACTAAATAACAAGTTTTAAACTAGTAGCCTTGTAGGTGTTTCAGTTAGGACGGGATGGGTTCGATGTCCTACACTACTAACTGTTGATTTGGATGAAAATAGGAAAATTAAAAGAGTTAGCTTTGGATTTGATCTGACCTCTCATTCCAAATTTGATTGAACTTTTCTGATTTTTTTTTAGAGAGTTTCAACCTATGACGTCTGTTCCTGATAATAACTCTTTATCATCAGACTAAGACACTAATCAGTTTTTGGTGTATGCGGGGTTGAACCCAGATCTCTTATACAACTATCAGAGATTTTACTAGTTGAACTAATTGGAACTCACGTTTAGAAATATAGGTTTTTAATTTAAATTTACAGTTGAAATTTTTTTTTTCTTACTAGTAATAGTAAGTAACAACTAGTCACGTAGTAACAATAAGTAATAACCTGTCGCGTGAAATTTATTGTAAAAATATTACGAAAATGTTTTAAATATAGTATTTATAGATAATAAAACATGGAGTCCTAAAAGAATCAAAATGTTTCTATGGAGAGTTGCTGCCAATGTACTTCCCACAAAGGAAAATTAGATGAGCCGAATGGAAATTACTGAGCCTTGGTGTGTTCTCTGTAATCAGGAGGTGGAATCTGCCTCTCACCTATTCTTCAAATGCCCTGCTGTAAAGGCGCTCTGGTTTGCAGCATGTTGGGTTTTCAGGTTAAAGGAAGTTCAGTTAGCACAGCCATGTGACATCATTAAACTCATCCTAGAACCACCAAAAACCATTTGTCAAGAACATGATCTCTAGTTGATATCACTTAAGATGGCGCTTACTCTAGAGGAGTTATGGTGCATCCGTAATGCTGTAATTCACCAAAAAGGTCCCATTGACCTTCAGGCATCCATCGGCAGAATTGGGGAAAAGTTTAAGGAATGTACAAGAGTTTTTTCTTATCCTCAAACCTCTATAATGGTACAACCTGTAATCCGTTGGTCTCCACCCCCGCTGGAATTTATCAAGCTCAATGTGGATGCGGTTATTGCTCAAAACACCTCAGCTCTCGCGGTGGTAGCCAGAAATGAACAAGGAGCTGTTTTGAAGGCTTGGTCTAAGATTATGCCAAAGAGATCACCAATTGCAGCTGAAGCTGAAGCTGAAGCTATCTTGTGGGCTCTGCACCTAGCCAGAGGCGATAACTGGAGGAAGATCATTGTGGAAAGTGACTCCAAAATCTGTATTGACTCTATCCTTGACCACGCAGCCTGCCTCCAATGGGCTATCTCCTCTCTTGTATCTGACATTTGGCTGTTAGAAATTTCTTTTGTTTCGTGCTTGTTTTTTTGGGTTAAAAGAAGTGAAAACGCTACTGCTCATGAAGCAGCATAGTACACAATTCTGTCCTTTTCTTCCTTTTCTTTTTGTGCGGACAATCTCCCAGCCTTTGTGGCTTCTGTTTGTTTGGGAGATGTCCAGGCTTTGTCTCTTTCTGGTTGATGAAATATATTGAAGTTTATCCAAAAAAAAAAAAAAAAAAAAAAAAAAAAAAATGGAGTTCTGACTACCGCACACCCTGGGTGCGGGGTAAAATGAAAATTTAACTATTTTAAAGTAAGGGTCAAACTGAAAATGTGAGAGAAAAAAAATTGTGCTACACTGTGATCAATGTGACATGGAGAGAGAAAGAAAAATAATAGATTTATATAAAAGTGACAACTTGTAACTTAAAATAATTTTGCAAATAGTGTGATAAAGGTTACCGTCTTAAAATTACTAAGATAGTTTTAAGAATAGTATGATAAAGAATGCGGTCCTAAAATTACTGCTCATTTAATAGAAAATTCTCTAGGGGCTGTGAAGCTCATAAAATAGCAATAACACATTGTATTTTCCTTTGTTTTGGATTTATAATTCACAACTTTGTAAAATTTCTATAAAATAAAAAAAACCTTGTAAAGCATATTAGGGGGTAAAGTATACTACGAATAGATGATTATTCTTTTGATAAAAATTATGGCTTTATAATGATTCTCTATTTTTCTCGTTGGAAAAAATTTGGTTACAACTTTATTCAACATATTTACTTAAAAAAATTTCAAAAGATTAAAAAATAATAGCTATGTCAACAATTAAATGTTTAAAGTTTAAAGTTTTTTTGTTTTTGTTTTTGTGTAGTCTAAAATTATGAGTAAAAAATAAATTTATGAATTGAATATTAAATAATATTCAATTAACACAAAATTTGATATATATATATATATATATATACACATTAAGAACATATAATTTAATTGATAGATTTTTAAAATTTGTAGCCATATTATTATTGGCTAAACTTTTTCTTTGTTGATGGATGATTGTTCCAGTAAATGTTCCTATTAGTTGCAATTTCAAAATCGAAAGGCATAGTCAATAGTTCAAGAGTAATTTTGTTAGGCAATATTTAAAAAATGGAAATACAAACAATTAAGATAAGATCTAAAAAAAGAAAAAAAAAGTATATTTTCTTTTGGAGAAAAAATGGGGTTGATTTACATCTTTATGGTAATCATATATCCCTAGAAACAATTGATCAATAATATGCAGAACTTACCCACATGATTCTTAATTGTAACAATACAACACACATATATTATCTCATAGTATGTATCTCTTTAATGTCTACTAAAAACTTTTAGTGGTCAGAAACAAGTAGCCAAGTAAGGTTACAACTTGCCCGGTACAATCAACATAAATCAACTCAAATTTAGAAAGAAAAAAGAAGAAAAAAAAAAAAAAAAAAAACTAAGGGTCATGCATATGCTTATTGCTTAACACCATTATGTAAAAACGATGCAGAACAGAAACCTTAACAATACTCTCAAATCCATAAGAAATTCTTTGAATAAAAAAAAAAAAAAACCTAAAATCCACTAGCAAAAGAAATAAACTACATGAAAAGCTTTTAAAAAATTGATAGTCTATCATGATACGACCTTATTTCAGGCAATCAATAAAAACACCTAAAATTCAAGCAAAATAATAACCCTAAAGTACCGAACATTACGAAAACTACATAAAATTAAAAAAAAAAAAATTAACAAACAATAACAATTATCCCTAAATTTTACTAGTCTCGATATTGATGCATGGAATTTGCATATAGAGAAATCAGTCGGAGCTTCTAGTAATTCATGAGCTGTGGTAGCACATCCAAATATTGGAATGTATCTAATTTGATTGGGGTAGCACATTCAAAGTGCTTTCGGACCTGATTCACAAAAAAGGGAAATTTTAGAATTCAAGTCAGTTTGTAATCCAAGATATAAAACATTATTAGGAGAATATATCATTTCCCACATAACAAAGAAAGCATTTTCCATATTGACTTTCGCAAAATGTAATTTCTAGACTCTTAGGGGCGTGGGCACAAGGAGAGGTGTGCAAAATCACCCAGTACAACCTTTGATAACTTACAAATCACTCTATTAGTTTCCAGGGAATCTCCTCAGGGTGAGAGGAGCAAAAGTTATTATTCGTGTGTGTGTTTTGGATGAACTTTGAATTTGATGAGAGAGTGGCTAGGGTTGAAATTGGATAAATTCTATCCAAGGAAAATTTGACATTAAAATCTATGAGTAGGGACACACATACATGCACGCGCGCGCACGTGCGCGCGCGCGCGCACACACACACACATGTTTATTAATAAGCAAAGTTGAGAGAAAATCTTATTAGGTTTTAAATTGAATTCTAATTATTGTCTAATTTTATACCATGTATCTTATTTAATTTTTTTTTTAATTTTTGTTCTAGGTGAGTTAATGAGGTGCAAAAAACAAAGAGTGTGCGCGTACACACACACACACACATATTTATTAATAGGCAAAGTTGAGAGAAAATCTAATTAAGTTCTAATTTGAATTCTAATTGTTGTCTAATTTTGCACTATGTATCTTATTTAATTTTTTTTTTTAAAATTTTTGTTCTAAGTGAATTAATGAGGTGCAAAAGACGAAGAGTGTAATATAAATAAATGTTTGTGGAATGTGGGGGGCAAGGGCCTGTGTTCAAATCCCCAAGAGGGAGTTTCACACACATATATACTTAGATTATATTAGAGTAGAATTTTTATATTGCATATATATATATATATATATATAAATTATCAAAAACCCAATAAACAAAAAGAAAAGAAACAAAAAAGTAAACTCATGTGTATATCCCAAAGAAATTAAAATAAAAAATAAAAGAGAGAAAGTATAATATGAATTTATATGCATGTAATTGTTTTTTTTTTTTTTTAATTATACCATGCATATGGACAAGATATACACTAGTACAGGTAATGTAAGATTACCTCAATTTAATAAGGTGGTGGCATTACCATAGTAATCTTAGATTACCAAA